>JAFBJS010057809.1:0-54493 GCA_016785265.1 Paraplagusia blochii
GTACTGGTCCTCAGTGTTCTTGGCCTATGTTGAGGACATAGGGGAGCTTTTGGAGGAGAAATGATTGCTTTATGTCAAGTGACCTTTATGGCCTTTATAATAACTTAAGGTATGATTGTATGGTATTATTAATGCTTTATTACGAATGAGAAGAGAACCTAGAGGGATGGAGGTCAGTTGTAGCAAGAGGGAGTAGATTTGTGTGAATGAAAGGGAGAACAGTGGAGTGGTGAGGTTACAAGGAGCAGAGGTGGAGAAGGTGGAGGAGTTTAGATACTGAGGATCAACTGTTCAGAGCAGTGGAGACTGTGGAAGAGAGGTGAAGAATAGAGGACAGACAGGATGGAACAACTGGAGAAAAGAGTCAGGAGTGATCTGTGATAGAAGAGAGTCAGCTAAGGTGAAACAACAAGGTTTACAGGACCTTTTGAAGGACAAGGTTTACAGGACAGTGGCTCCCAACCACTGGGCCGGGGACCTAGGTTGACCGTGGGTGAATTGGTGCTGGGCCACAGAGAAATGTTTCCTTTTGTCCCCATCTGTCTATTACTTCCACTTGATCCATACCCATATCAACAAAAGAACTGACCAATAGAATGGCTAGGATTCCATCATCAATAATGCAACTATATTTGATTAGGAAATATTTTCTCAGTGAAGACAACAATAAATTAAAAATGACGCAGAATCATTGATACAAGATTCTAATTTTTTATACTGGTCTGGTAGCAGAAAGTTATAGGCTGTGTGAACTTGAGAAATCCTTGTTGTGCCCATGCACAGTTAATTGGGGTAGGAAGATTTTATAGGTAGGAAGACATTTCAGAACACCAGAAATTTTACCCCCTTTTTTAAGGGGTATTTATCTGCTACAACTTAACGACCAGTCCGTGAAAATAGTACAAGACATTTCATCGATCCGTGGTGCAAAAAAGGTTGGGAACACTGGTTTACAGGACGGTTGTGAGACCAGCTATGATGGATGGATTAGAGACACTAGGAATAGGTAGAAGACAGGAGACAGAGCTGGAGGTGGAGGAGTTGAAGATGCTGAGATTCTCTTTAGGAGAGACAAGGATGGACAGATTACAGGGACAACACAGACAGGAAGGTTTGGAGAAAAAGCTATAGAAGACAAGAGTGAGACTTTTTGATACCACTAGATTAAAGTATTCTATATAAAGTCCAAGAAAATCTGAACACATTCACTGTTCAAACTACCGGCACAAAAACTGAGTGGACGTCCACGGGAGGTGATGGTCAATGGTGGTGATGCAGCCCGACACTTTAATGACAGTCCAGACCACTGAGCCCATGGTTCTCCCGTGGATGTACATACACCATATGACATGTCCACATATATGTGTGATTTATGGCGTGTGGTTTTCTCAAACAGACACTGGGACTGGTGAAAATGAAAAAGAAAGAAATATTTCTGTGTAAGACCCCGTAAGTAATAACTGCAGGGTTTACACTCAGATCTGCTGAAATAAAAGAGTGTTGTTCGAGTCAGAGCTTTTCATGATGGGTTTTAACAAGTTTAGGTGGGAGATGACCCTCACTACACAAACCAGGGAATTTATTGCAAAAGCTAGTAATGCACAGACACAGTTTGCAGACAAAAAAATCTTTGTCGCATCTCGTCCAATAGGACTCTTCTCATCTGGGTTTAAACACAAACCCAAACAAAGACGTAGAGCTCCCTCATTAAAAAAACATGTCATCGGATCAGGCCAGCGCTGGATTGTGTGATATTTCCCTCCTACCATTAGTGACCGTGACTGAGCGTCAGGCTGAATGAGACGCCGGACAGAAGCCTACCCACGGAGCGCCGCACTACATCCCACTGGGAACCACCCCTTCACAGAGGGGGACACATTTAAAGCTTTGTTGCTCTGTTAACACAGCTTCTCATAAAGAGCCTTTTATGGACTCCACTAAGCAAACTGCAAACCTGGTTTTTCTCCCCAGCGAAAGAGAAAGAAGGAGGTAAAGAAGAGGTAAAGTTTATCAATCAGAGTAACTTTTATCCACACACAAAAACCCATAACAATTACTTGTGTAATATAATCCCTCAATCATGAAAATGTGCCATGACATTAGAACATATGTCTCAAACTCAAGGTCCGGGGGCCAAAGGCAACACGCCAAGTCATTTTTTATGGCCCGTTTTATAATAGTCTGTGACTTGTTCTTATCCTTTATTATTACATAGCAATGAACAATCCATTCAGATATAGATGAGGGTATTAAACTACGTCAAACTAAGTTCCAATCCACCAACTGGTTGCCAGGTTACAACTGAGGTCCATGTGTATGGCACCATCCCAACCCACTGCTCCCCAGGTGTTCAAATCTGCCCACTGTTCACTTTGGTGATGGGTTGAATGCAGAGGAGACATTTTGTTGTGTGCAGTGGTGTGAATCCCAATGTCACAATGACAAAAAGTTTGATTTCCTCCTTTAAAATAAATCACTCCATAATAATCTTTTTGAAATTATTTTCCATTTTTCCGTTTTTTAATTCTTCCAATTCGGTCACCATTTGTATAATCCTTCCTCCATATCAGAGATGATTTCAACAATAAAATCTCCCGCCTCTTTTCTAAAATCTGCATCTATAAGAACAATGAACTCCTCCATTACTGTGCTTGATTTGAAAACACAGTCACAGGAAATGCCACCTTAGTCAAGTTATTCATTATTCGTGAATTAATGACTGTTATTGAACATTAATGAGGATATTTTATTGTAAACGCAGTGATAGTGATCAGAACAATTAGTATATCAAGTAAACAATGAAGAACAGTTAGCGAACCAACAAAAATGACCATGAACTTTAAGGAAACACAATGAGAAGTGAAAAAAAGTGAAAAAAGTGAGAAGTGAAGAGAAAAAAAATGGCCAGCGACCAACTTTAGGGTACACTACCTATTGCCTAAAGATCAACGAGATACAGTATCATTCTATATTCAATTTTAACATCCATTTTGAAACCAAACCATCTCAGGTATTAAGGACAATGAGAAAGATAGAAAAAGAAAAAAATAGAGAAAAATATTTTTTTTAATTCTTTGACAGTAGTTCAGGTTCAAGTTCAAGGAAATTTAAAGCATTATTGAAAAAACATAAAAACTGATTCATGATCAGAACTAAAATAATGTTTCTCTATTAAAACTCTACCTCAAAGCTTAAAAGAAATGAAGACAATCAGAAAACATCTAGACACAGTTTGTGTGTACATCTGCTCCGGCTGCATCTCCACACCTAAGAATAGAACTTTGCAGCAGTTGGATGCAGCAGAATCAGGTCATTGACAAACTGCACCATCTCACAGTGTCCTCTAATACAGTCAGCACACACACACGTTTACCCACAGGACTGGAAATATCCTGCTGCTAAAACAATAGGTGTGTGTGTGTCTGTGTGTGTGTGATGTCCTGGGCTGAGACCAGGGCTGGAGACCAAGTCTCTCCGGGCGCCCAGGATGACAGTGAAACGAATAACAATAAAGTTGCTGAGAGTCAGGTTCAGAGCGCGAGGGATGAGGGAGAGCATCAGGAGAACAGTCGGCACGAACGCTGCTACGGACCAGTGTGGAACTGTGTCAACACAACACGGAAACATCTTAATGTGAGCAGATTAATGTGCACCCGGCACGATGAAAACACACACACACACACGTGCCTCCTCTTTTCGTTCTCCTCCTTTTCCCATCTCACCGAGCACACGCAGCAAGGACCCCATCCTTGATATTTATTGCTGTCTGCTGTGCGCCTGATGAAAAGCCAAAAAGAACTCAGGGGTAACTGATGCCTAAAGGCAACGGAAAACACACACGGCTGAGTCAGCCCTGTATAAACAGGGAGAGCAGATAGGGGAGGTTTTTGGAGGGTGGGGGGATTCAGCAGGTATCTAGCCCACTGTATGCTTCACTGCATTTTTTTCTACAGCTACTTCTCTTTCAGATTGTCTTTACTTGCAGGAGGATGGCATTTCATTATTGTCAAAAATATGCAGGAAAATAAATGATTTGTTTGAACAGAAGTAGTGGATAAAAGCAGTCTTTAAGGTGTAGCAGATAAATATCTCTAATTAAAATGAAATATCTGGCATTAAAAAATTGTATTTAATAAGTATAATAATAAACGTTTATCAACTATGTATCCAACTTAATAAGCATACATGGTTGATAATCACCTAGTCACGTTGGTCTATTAATGCTCTTCACCTCCAGGTGGTGTGTTACAAAGGCTACATTGGCTCAATAAAGAGCCACTACGGTGTGGACGTCCTCCATCAGACAGAGTATACATATTCTTTCATAAGCTGCACTAAGAGGCGGCCAGATGGACCTGGACTGAATACACATACAGGAGGAGATTCAGTCATTTTTCAAAATAAATCGTGTCCAGCGTCAAATAATAAATAAAACGTAAGTAGTGTACGTGAAGCGGATAAGGCACAGTGCATTATAAGGTTCAGTGTTAATTAATAGAAAAAATATAGGTTGTGCCTTAAAGTGTGGAAAATGTAATATATTTGGGGGGAATAATTAACAAATATATAATATATAAAAGGCAACAAAAGTCAAACTCACTTGACCAAGGCCCTCCAGCTCATTTTGGTTCATTTGCTGCATTTGATCCAATTACTTGCTAAGTGAGCTGGACCAGTACAGTTAAATGTAATTAGCCATAAACAACTGAATAAAACTCATTTTACCCTTTTCATACATAGATAATTTTTATCATCAGGTTTTGTGTGTGTGTTTTTTTTTATTTACATAACTACGTGGGCTGTCTTTAGCCTGCAAGCCATATGTTTGACACCCATGCACTGAACCAACCCATTATGTTAGACTAGTGCTTGACAAACCCAGCTGGTCAGACATTTACTTGACGTGCTGATTTGAGCAGTGGGCGGGTGCTGTGTCTGACCAAGGTGAGTCAGTGCACAGAGAAGGGAGCTGGTGGGGAGCGGAGGGTCAGGGAGTGGGGGGTCAGGGAGCGGGGATTGAGAGGGGATCGACGTTACCTAGCTTTATCGCAGCCTGCGTTCAGACAATTTAGAGATGGCAGCTGAAGTGATGACGTGAACGAGGAGTCAGGGAGGTGAGTTCCATGAAGGAGAACCCTCAATGGAAATGAAGGGAGACTGTTGGTGACCAGGGGGAAGAGGCTCCGTCTTTCAGACTGTCTAATGAGGCATACGCCCTGGATGAAGAATGGAAGAGGAATACCAGAGACGGTTGGCTCCTGTCCACTTCATCGCCATCCACACTGCTTCTACTCCCCCCACACCACGAGTGTCCTGTGGTCCCTCCTCTTAAAGAGCCTTTGCTGTTTATTTGTGAGTGGTATAAGATGCACAAGCTCCAGACCTGAGCCTCCATCAATGTACGGTTTGATGAAATGGCATCGATAGAGCTACATATCACCAGTGCAAAATGACAGACGGCTTCATCAAGAAAATGGGACATGAGTAAATGGCTTAGACTCAGAAGCTGCACTGAATCATCGACTTGAGGTTGGAATGTTGGTTGGAACTTAAGATAAGAGCAAATTAACAAAAGAGGATGAGGATGAGGTGAGACCATGTGAGCCCTGAGCAGACATGGTTATAGGAAGCATCAGACTGAGACAGACGGGGGTGGGGGGTACAAACGTGTGTGTGTGTGTGTGTCTGAGCATGTGGGAGGGGGTGTCTGTCAAAGTGTCTGCCTTGGTTCAGCTGCGTATGGCTGGAGGGCTTTATGACCAGGGGATTGACCGGGCTGCAGGTCTGAAGACTGACTCAGATCTGACTGAAGATGTTTCCCGGTTCCCAACTCTTCTCAATTCTCAACTCATCTCTGAAGCAAGGCACTAAGAAGACGCTCAGATTATACGCCAACACCAAGGAAACTAGTGCACCAATCATAGTGCACCCGTCTGCCGGGTGAAAATGTCCCCGCTCTCAAACCCCCACACACCCCTGACATTGACCCCTGAGGTCTCCCTAACCTGTTTCTGAATGGACGTCAGTGCAGCTGGAACGTCTAGCCCCAGACTGCCCTCCTCGCCCTCCACCGCACGGACCCTTTATCGTCTGAGCCTATTCCCACGCCCAACGAGCGCGGTGCCGTCTCTTTGTGTGAAAGGTATAACTGAATATGCATGTGTCCGCCGGGTTCACAATCACGGCTGTTTCTAAGAGCAACAACAACAACAATCGCAGCATTCACAGTGGTGAGCATTCCTCAGCCTACGTGGATCTGAATCTTTTATCTTCCCAAATCAGCAGGGAGGACGTGTCCCTGCTCTGGGACCAAAGTTAAATTAGATGAATTCATATAAAGCATTCACGTTACATGCGTGCAAATACTCGTGTGTGTGTGTGTATAAAGGGCATATATATAGAGAGAGAGAGTATATATATATATAATAATTATATATATAAGTGTGTGTGTGTTCTTGTAAGTGTGTATTCCAGGAGGTTCAAACCCCTCCACCTTCACATTTTCATTATGGCCAAATCTCAGGCCAGAGCTCCACCAGCGTGGCCTTTTGCTGGCAAGCAGGCAGTTTAATCACACATACAGCACTACTCCATTTTCATTTCCTTTTCATGCAGCCCTCCATTGCACTCCAGCTTCATAATTCTCCCTTCAGAACTGTCTAGGCTGTCCGAGTGTTTACAGCATGTTGAAATGACATAATCAGTGACTTGGATAAATGCCTGACTGTTTTTCTCCTGGAGTCTATATTCAGACTTGGGGCTCGGAGTTGAAGATCGGAGGAAAGAGTAGCTGCAGTAATGCTTGATTCTGGAATCAGTTACCTCCTAAGAACGGTTGGTTCTCTTTTTATAAGGAGAACCAATTGCATCAAATAATATCTCAGTCTTATTCATTATGATAACTGGAACTATTAGGATTTATCAATGTCTTACAACTAGCAACCTATTATATGAAATATTATATATATTATATGTAGTATCAGTAGGATGTGACATGGGTTTCCCTCTGATAATGAAAACCTGATAACCATATGCCTAGGTTTCACCTGTATGAAAGAAAATAAAAAATTTAAATAATTAAATGCTACATTTTGGAATGCCTTTAGAGAGGCCATCACCAAATAGGAAGTGATCAGTTGGTATCGGAATTGAAAAATTTAGTTTTACAATGATATCAACATTTCAGTTACGCTTGATACTACCATAAATCACATTTGTACAGACGTGCTGTCACTTTAACATCAAGGAATGGTATTTTTTGATAATATTTTAGATATATTTTTCATCCATCCATCTTCATCCAAAAGTTGACCACGGATTGGACCGTTTGGGTCCCTCCAACGATGGCTACCCAAATCTCACTGCACCGTACCAGCCCTTCATGAACATTCCTTCAGGCAGTGAGACCACTGGAAGGCGCTTTAACTGGGATTCAATCTAGAGATGAACCATGGAGTTCCACACCAACGACAGGGACACCGACTCTGAGCTAAAGCACTACAGATATTTTTTCCATAATATTTCAAAAACAATCCTTATCCACTAACTGTTTTTTTTTTATTTTATTTAAATGACCACGTGTTTAAGGAAAGAATCTCAGCTTCTAAATGAGATCACAAAAAATTCAAATGGAACGATCTGGGCTGAATCCAGCAGTGGCTGTAAATCCTTTTAGTGACTTATACCTCAGTGGATGAAATGTATTCAATCAATACATTAGCAAATGGAAGGGCTGTGGGCCGAGTCACACACAGCTGTTCGGGCCATGAAGATGTTAATAAAACCCAACACATTAATGGATTTAATCCTTTCAATAAACTCAGGATTTAAACACCAAATAAAACATGATAAATTTTCTCTCCCTGTGTTCATGTATCATTTTGCATTTGTAAAAATTATATTGTTAAATCTTTCTTATAACGACATGTTTATAAGAGTATTTAAGTATTATTTCAGATCATCTTAATCGTCTGTCTGTCTTAGAGAAGTAATATTTCCCCACTACAGGACACTGCAGCTTTCTTGGTAGTCGACATAGGTTGAAATTTGCTTAGATTCACTGCAGCATTGGTAGCTAGAGCTGGACAGATTTGGCTGAGGGACATGAGTTGAACGCAGTACTATACGGTGGATAAACTAGCAGAGTGTTCAATAAGAGCACAGATAGCAACATTGCATCAACCATCTTAAGAGAATTTTACTCTGGACAAAAATACAACCTAAGTCAAGTCAGCGAGTGGAAAAGTTTTCAGAAGAGACTGAAATCAAACTCTTGATATATATACTCCTGCTGAAAACCAACATAAATATATCTTTTTCATTGGGTTTTGATTTTTTAAAGTTGCTGGGAACACAAATAATCTTATATTAAAGAAATGTAAATTCTAATATAAAGCGTGGTGTTGCAGCACCCCGAAACAAATAGATGTCCTACTATAGAAATATCCCTTAAGTTTTTTACATCCCTTATCAGATTTAGATTAGACTCCTGTATTTATTCAGACTTCCATAGCCTCAAAAACACTAGCAAAACATGGAAGATTGAATAGAAACTAATAATCTTAGCTAACATTTTCTCACTAATGATTTTGACAGTCTCTGATTGACCCTGAATTAACAAATTGAGCCTCTTCAGTGTTTCTGTGATAGATTTGATCTAGTTTCCTGCATCTTCCTCAACCCTTTACGTGTGCAACACAAAGCCCAAAAATATTGATCAGGCTGCAAAGAAAATGTACCAAAATATTATTTTTTTAATGCTGCGTTTCCCTGGTGACTACGAAGGTTTATTGCCTTAAGAAAAAGAGTTTTCCTTCATCCAATTTACTGCATCAGTTCTGCTATTTTGGGTTATAATCTAGTTTCCTACTAATCTAGTTTCCTGCTAATGGGTCCCAGGTCTGATACTTTCAGATGCTCAACTAACTTCAGCCATCTCATGTAGAGAGAAACGGAAGGTTATGGGAGGAACGACTCTCTTAACATCTACAATAACACTTTAATACTCTGGAATAACGACACGGGCCACAGCTCGTCTGAATACTGTAGGACATAGCGGTTAAAAGGACACGGGGTCCAATGTGACACGCAGTATCACAGGTGTCAGTGCCCGACTGCAGCCGCATCAGAGGTCACACCAACCTGATCGTCACCGCATTAAGACCCTAAAGCACCGATACATCTCCTGCTCCACGCACAGCGGCCGTACCCCGCTGCTTCTGCACGGATCCCCCTGATCCCCCTGTGCTTTAACAAGGCGTAATAAAGCCCTTATGAAGCACTGCATTGTGTGGGGAGAGCACAATGTTGCATGCTGAGTGCTGTGAGAAGGGCGTAAACCCGTGGGTCCCACGGCGCAGCAGCACACCAGAGCCTATAGCGGGGAGTGCTGAGCATGCTAATGAGGTCATTATGTTATGCCTCTCCCTGGCTGCTGCTCGCCTTTACAGTATGGGCTGTGCCTGTCAGCAGAGGCAGGGTGCCCTGGTAATGCAGCCAGCCACAGATGTCACATATGGCACAATGAGAAGACACATGCGCGTCTCCAAATTGAATGCTGACAGAAAGACGAGGTGACGCTCTATTTTTTTTTTTTTTTCTTCTTCAGCTGGCATCAAAAGCCTGTGAACACCCTCGATGATTTGCATATAGAATAAGGTGAGCTTAAATAACAAGAGAGAGAGAAAAGGAGGCCAACAACAGGCAACATTCATTTGGTAATTGTCCCCGCTGTGTGTTCAATCAGCGACCTCGCAGCGTTGCGTTGTCCTTTAATCCCCACGTTTACACTGGCACTATTATTTACAGCCGGGGAGGCGGGGTAAAGTATCAAGCACATGCAAATGCAATTACATGATATTTGCATAGCCGTTAACAATTAGGGGGCAGATGGTAAACAGCGGGCATTAAAAAAGGCGACCAAACGCCATCTTGGCCGTGAGAGAGACAGCTGGCAGACAGGATTCGGCCATTTTGTAAGCTCGCTCGCTGCCAGGCTTATGCACCGTAGACGCGCCAGTGTCTCTCTTTCTGTGCCCGGAGATTGGCGGGCAAACAGGGTTATCATGCTTTAATATCCTTCTGGGTAGCGCAGGCACAATGAACCTCCCCACGCTCAGTGGTCACAGCGTGGTTGCAGCTCCCGTTGACGCACAATGTGTTTGCTTTATAACACATGCGCACACACTGAAATTTGTACTTTATGATATTTTCCCACAGACTTCCCTAACCGGCTGCCCTAACCATGACAAATGTATGCTTAGTCCTAATCCCTGCCCAAACTCTAATCTGAATCTCATTCTGATGCTAACCCTCTTATCTCTTAAGGGACACATACAAAATGCAATTTTTTTTTGGAATAATTTGTTCAAAAGTGTGATGTTTTTAGAAGTATGGACAGCTGATGTTTTACTCACCAAGAGGCATCAGTCCTTGTTTGACGTTAGGGAAACGTCACACCTCCGTGCTGCGAGATCCTGCAGACTCCCAGCTCATTTGGCGCTTTGTGATTTCTCCGCTGAGTATTTGTCTGCGTTAAAAGCCCTTGTCTCCCACTCAGACCTTTTGTGCAGTCATTTACTGAGGAATGACACTTTTACACCTCTGGTTTTGCCACATTTTGAAGAAACTGTCACGGACGTGAAGAGAACAGTCTTAAGAGACCCTGACCAGGTGGAACTACTGTCCTTTCTTTTTTTTACTCCTCATTCAATTAACGACCATTCGCTAGGACTGCAACAGGATCCCTGCTGCGCTGGAGTAAGTGGACTTCAGGTGCAGTTTCTACACACACTGACACACACACGCATGCAGGGGGGCGGGGGAGGGTTTAAAGCCCCCGACCTGCCTCCTTCTCTTCCACCTCGGAGATCAATACTGCACTGCCATATCCTCCGATGGGAGCTGCTGTAGGGAAGGTGAGAAAATCTGAGGTAAGTAGACAGGTCCAGTCTTTTATAGAGGATTGGAGATAAAGTTAAACTTCCTCCTTTCATCGCAGCTCACAGGACGTTCTGAATATTGAGCAACTATGTGCTTGATGGTGGGACTAAACTGAAATGCCTTCAGTTAATGTCTCAGATGGATCTCCATTCAAACAGTAAGGGTAGTATGTGTAATCAGAGGGAAAAAATGGACATCATCCATGTGCTGTCGACATGTTTATTCTTCCTCCATTTTTCCTCTTCTTCGTTGATGCCTTCTCGTCTCCCTGAGAAAGTTTTATTAAATAGTGCAGGACGATGCGAGCGACCCCTCTGGCTGAACCACACACAAAGAATCTTCCTGCCTTCCTCTTCCTCTCTGGCACGCAGATTTGTGTGCATGGCTGTGAGGTTGGGGCCCTGGCCCTGGCTGATGCTCACGCTGTTGGAGAGAGATAGAGAGAATGTGGAGAAGAGCTGGGAGCAGCGGTGGTGGTTGGTCCCTGGGCTCCAAGGCCTGCAGGCGGTGCTGGGCAACCTCTGCTAGCCTCTCTCCCCTGTATTGATTTCTGCTGCTTTGCGCTCCTCCACTCATCTGTGGAGGCTCCTAGCCGGCGGCATAAGAGCTCGGTTCACCCGCCTCACCTGCCTTTCTCCTGGCTCGGATGGCCTGGCGTGCCCACTCTGCAGCGGCTTTGGCTGGCCCCTGACGTCTCCCCAGGACCGTTGTACGCACTGCTCAGTCCGCACAAGGAAGCCAGCCAGAGAGCCTATGGCAATCCACATCTGTGTTCACCTGCTCTGGGTTCACCCGCTTCCAACCACCTCCTTGAATAGCTTATATCCTTCTTTCTTTTCCATCCTTCCACCCACTTTGCTTCTTGTTTTTCTTCTTTGCCGCCTCCTCCTCCTCATTTTCTTTCAGCTGTACACAAACAACCAGACACAGAAGATAGAAAAAGTAAGTTGATATTAACAATCGGATATTTGTTCAAGCTCAGTGTCAGTCTTTCTCTTTTTGACTGTTGCAAATTCAAAGGGTTGGAATTCTAGCTTCTTCCTGCAATGACTAAACTCACTAACCCCTTTGGGTTCGATCAAACTCAGGTTAAAAACCACTGCCTTAGATACTGTAGTTATCTGGCTGACATAACCAATGTGTTAATAAAAAAAAAACATTAGAAAATAAGTATAATTCTCCTAAGGCAGTTTATGTACACTGACTTTAGCAGTATCTTGCCCTAAATGGTCATCAACTCTGAAAACAATACTTGAAACTAACAGAATATTCTGAATCCTTTTAGCACCATATTCACAGTGAAGGAATAAAAATGTTTTGGCAAGACCTGTGGTGCTCTATGGAAACTTTGACAAACAAAAACTCCTTGTATTATCTAGAATTATTCCGATGGGCTTTGCAACCCTCTTCTTATGATAATAGCAGTTGGGGGGAGCAGGGCATTTCTTTGAGTATTCATGCTCCTATTGTGCTCCTCAACAGAGAAAAGGGCCAAGGCCAAATTCAACCCCCACCAGACTGCACTGTGGAGCACTAACCACAAGATCTCCCCAAAAATTCTCACCGCAGCAACACAGAGCTCTGACAAACACTCTGTACACCAACTCCCACCCCGCTGGAGAGACTAAAACCCATGGGCTGACTGCCAGTGGAATAAAGAAGTAAAGTGTAGTGGTTTAGGGTTGGTGGGCCGGCAAGTCTTTGGAAGTTAGAGCTGTCTGTTAAATCAAGAGTGAAGCGATGAGAGTGGAGCTGGGAGGGGGGTTTCACTGTAGGGACAAGAGGAGCAAGTTTGGGTGAGGAGGGGGCAAGTTAAGTTAGGGGGGGACATGGATGGGGACTGGGGTTGTGGTGCATGTCTCAGACACAATAATACTATTCATTGGGCTCAGACATGGGTGTTAACTCCCCTCTGACAGAGCACAATGGGACTCGGTGGCATTCAGGCAGCCTTGGTAATATTGTTAGTTAAGGCCTGTATTCTCCCTGCTGCAGGATAGAACGCCTGCATTGTACCCGTCCAGCAGGATGGATGGAGGGAGGTTTAGAAGGTGAAAGGCAAAAAAAAGAGAGAACAGTAGGTTTGTCTATCTGTCATGGTGGAAGGAAAGCAGGTAGAGGAAGCAAGGGAGCGGAGACAGCGAGGAAGGATGGCAGGGCTGGCAGCTTTGGGGGTCATTTTTGCCCCCAACGTCACTGGACCTGTTCATTTTAGAGGAAAGTCGACAGAGCGTGAGAAACAAAAACACATAAATTACATTACAACTCAAACAGCCCAGCAGACGTAAAAAGGGCCTCTAAAAGCTCGGATGGCGGAAAATGAAATGTGGAGTTTGGACTCAGGTGATGTACTATTGAAGAACCACATAACATATTTTATGGTAGAACAGCCAACAGTCAGTCTAGTCTCCCAGACAAACTTTGCAGTTTTACAGATTTTGCTGCAAGCCCTGGGAACTATAACAGTTGGAGGCAATGTATATATATATATATATATATATATATATATACATATACACACAGTATATACATATACATACAGACATGGAAAAAATTACTAGACCACTCTGCTGTGCAATGACTAAAAGCACTGTATTTGTCAGTACAATGTTTTTGCTAGTGATGTAGGAACGGAAGTGGCTTTGTCACTGTCAATAAAACCATGCAAAATTGCCAGAAATCAGCTCTGAAATTAAACTTAACTTAATTTTTTGTTGTTATTATAATTGTCCAGATTAATGTAGATTAAGTGGAAGCAGACTTTTAAATGGACAAGAAATTAAAGATATATACACACACTATTCACTCCTCATATATATATATATACACTTACACTGTTTCATTTGCAGATATACACAGTGCTGCTACTCTTGTATCACTGTTCTAAGGAACAGTACTTTGTTCGTTTCCCCTCTGGTAAACCCAAACCATCTGTTTCCATAGTAACCTTACCTACAATGTCCCTGTGTGGGGATGGATATTTGGAATCCAAGACAGGAGAGTATGTGAGGTTTAATGTCTTTGAGGTGGTGATGTTTTAAAGATGGAAGTCTTGAGGATGTTAGTAGCACGGACAGAGGATAGATGCTGCACTGTGTCTGAAGATGGAACATGATGATTTGTTGGCATTTTCCAATAAACCTTGGAATATACCAATAATATACTAAAATCTTCCCTCAAAATAGGACAAAAATTTAACTTAATTGACAAACACATTAAAGTACCTGGAAAATAATAAATGCAACTATGTACTATTTTCTAGAAGAATTAGGTGAAATAATTAATTTGCATAGATATACAGTGGGCAGCACGATCTTGCTTCACCAGTTTTAAAACATACATCAATCCATCCATTTTCATCCGCGTAACCGTTATCTGGTCACAAGGGCAGCACTCTCCACAACTGCCACCCAAATCACATTGCACTGTAGTGTACCTTCATGCAGGAGGTGAACACCTCAGACAGAGACATTGACTCTGGGCTACAATGAAGGCCCACATGTCAATCCTGTAGTGCAGAACAAAACAACATATTGACCAAGGGTCAATTATGCTTTTTCACTTTTTCTAAATACTGTTCTGCTTTTTATAATACCTTTCAACTAAGTTTTGCACCTCGTCAATGTCACTTCCTTCTGAGAGACTGAAAACCATGTCTATGTATACTATTGACTTCTTCTTTCTTCTTCTTTTCATGAGTCATTATCAGGGCCATAGGACCAATTCTCTTTAAGTGCAACCTCTCTCAGATAGATTCTAATCGGTTTGAACCTCTGTTCTTTATTTTAAATGTAAAACTAATTTGGTAATTTAATTTACTTGCGCAATAATTAGTAGCCTCTTAAAGGTATAGAGCTTGTTTTTATAAAAAGAAGAGAAGTACACATTTCTATTGATGCGTGGAAATGTTTGCTTGACTATAATTTGAAAAAAATTAGGTATCAGCAAAAATAACTATAACATATAGGGTACATGCAGTCCTATTTCCAATGATCTTCATTCATTGGCAGCAGCCAGGCTGACCTCCTGAGATAAGGAAAAGGCCAGCGGGGTGATGCTGGGTTGTCAGCCTGTTGGGGGCAGGCCAGGGCATGGCTCTGTCATGGATCTAATGCTGTTCAGGGGTGGCTGAGGTAGTGAGGGTACTGCCCTTTGTTACTGGTTGGGGATTACACTGGTCAGCCAGCACAGACAATATAACCCCTCCTGAGTTGGGAGGACCAACATGCTCTCAACCAATGATAAGGGCAGTCAACTGATCACAAACTTAATTAAGGACAGAGGAAAGTAACGGCGGTGCACAAGAGGGCGATGCAGTGAGAGGTCCTAAGAATTGATGTAGAAATAAAGAAGAAAAAAGAAAAGACCTGTGAGAGAAGCAGAGGGGTACGCTTAAATAAGAGGAGGCACAGAGTACTAAAGAGGCGCAAGATGAAGCGGAGGAGGGGTGAGGAGAATTCTTCTCCAGTGCAGGATTAGGAGAGAGAAGATGAAAAGATCAGGTTTGACAGGAAACGAAAAAAAAAAAGGAAAAATTCCACAAACGTTGTCCAGAGAGAGACCTTTGGACTTAAGCTTCTACGAAAAGAATTGAAGTTAAAAACAACGGAGAAAAAAGTACAGGTGTCCCACATGACAACTTTGTTCTTGTTATTTAATTATGCCAAAACACAAATTCTTTCAAATAATCCAATCACAAATGGCAGCAATGATTCAATTATCAAGGTCCAGGATGGAGGGTATTTGGAGGACAGTTAGAAGATAGCTTAGTGCAACATGGACAGACATGGTTGTGAAACACTCTGCTAGATGAACTTGGCAGCACTGTTTATTGAACCTGTCAATCCCCATTGTCAGAGGGCTGTGCACGTTTGTATCAACACTATGGAAAAGTGTATCAGCGTGTGTGGTATGTGGTTTTTTTTTCTTCACAAGTGGGGGCAAGAAGGGCGGATGTTGGGGGCCGTTCAGTGGAACAGGTGTGTTTGTCTATTTCCCCCATTTTTCTTTTTCTCTGTATGCTGTTATACAGACACATTGCTATCTACCCAGATTACTTCTCTTACAAAAAAAAAACAGTTGACAATAAAGAGATAGAGATAGAGATCCACACTCCCTTTTCTCACTTTCCCTCCCTCAATCCTGAACCCCCCACCCCTTTCTTCATTTCTTCCATCCCCTATGGTAGATCTGCCAGACAGAAGTGCTCAGCGGCTCTCCGAACATTATTGATCCTGAGAGCAAGCTGGCCCTGGAGTTGGTGTCTCACCCTCCCTCTCCCCATCTATCTAGCTAGCTATCTCTCTCTCCACCCTCTACTATCCCTCATTCTCTAACACAGCCTACAACTTTTTTTTTTTTCTCCAGCACCCATGCTCTCTCCTTCATCCTTCCCTGCATCTGCTTCATTTGTCAAGGTTAAAGAACTCTTAGAAAAAAAGGAAGAGAGGGTGACCGCAGTGTTGTCCGACTTCATGAAAGAAATTCCCTCGGGCCACGGTGGCAAGACCTGACTCTGCTCACACAATCATAGTTCTGAAGGGGTCCTCCTCAGCCAATCAGATATAGAAAGTAGAACGACTGCCCCGGTCGGCAGCAACAGGGCAATCAGGAATGGATTTAATGAAGGCCGAGCAGGAACTTCACAAACTCAGACAGTAACACGTTACTTTGACCTTAACAAGAACATTAATACCATAATAATAACATTCTTTTCCACTAAATCAACTGGCCATTCACTAGGATAAAAAACATGAATCAAAGTTTTTCATCTGTCTGAGTCAAAAGACAAGAATCAATTGTCACAAGAATCAGGTTCAGCCAGACTAATTCCTCCTTGCCTGGTACCAGCAGCAGAGCCTTAGCCCCAGGATCTTTGCCTTTTTGGAAATAAACAGAGACTGTAACGTTTTTAACACCAGGTAAAAGCAAAAGACTGGAAAAAAGTTCATTACTATAACCTCATTTAATATACATTATACATTTTCATCTTCTGTCTTCTTTGAGAGGAGAGACTTCCTCCTGGAATGAGAATATCTCACAGACTGGCACCTAGTTACCGTGATATACCGTAGAGAAAAGTTGCAAAAGTCCAACATCTCCATTTGAGTTTAAAACATGACATTAACTATATAACAGCTGTATTTTGAAAATAAAATGTTTTATCAAATAAACTGTGTTTTTGGTGGCAGTAGTGGGCCTCCATTTATTTAAGCTTGAAATGCCCGGTCTAACTATTTTCACCGTTTCAAAGACACGGACATGAAGGGTGAATAAAACTCCAAGAGGATTTCTCAACAAACCTCTGTGAAGGATACGCAGTAGTCTCTCCACTCTGCCCACAGGACACTGACCTTTACACTGGCTAAAAGCTCAAGACCACGGAGAGGAACAATCCTGATCTAAATCTGATCCCCTGACCTGAAAAACCTTTACAAAGAAACCATTGTTTTGCAGACAGCCTGTCTTAAACACTTACTGATATCTCACATGTTTACTTTGGTCCTAATCATCACTGCTTCTTCTATGTTGCACACTTAATCACCTGCATAGAGTCTTGGTAGAAAACTTTAACTACTGCAGTTTTTTTATTCTATTTTATTTATTTTATTAATTTTATATATATTTCATATACATACAGTATATATATGTATATATGTAAATATATATATATGTTTATATATTGAAACCCCTTTGTCATTGTGACATTGTGACAAGGAGCAGTATATATATATGTACATATATACATACATATACACATATATGTGTGTATCATCTAGTCAGAAAGTTATTAAATATAATATTTGCTGAGGTGCTAATTAAATGCTCGCATCTGCATGGCACAATTGGTCCATATATATATATATATATATATATATATAAATTGATGTTGCAAGCATTATGAATACAAATATTATATTTACAATTCATATTTTATTATTATTAATATTATTAATATTAATATATATATTAATAATATTTTATATTTACAAGTACAAGCTTCAAATTATATGAATAAATAACTTTTTGACTATAATATTGAAACGCATCATAACTTCCTTTGTGGTCTGCTATTTGATCACACACCGTATCCCAACCATCACCTCCTTTGTGGATTATATAACAATTTAAACATCTTGGCTACTAATAAGAGATACATTAACATGATTAAATCACAAACCTATCGCTATATTTTTAAGTCAGTAGTTGCAAAAAACAAACAAGCCCTTTCTAGGCAGCCACCCGACATCGCAAATTGTAACCCCAGAATTAAGACATCCCAGTATGCAACTATTATTTTAGCAGTTCCAGAAATTAGGGTGACCTCTGCCCATCCCTGGTAGTTACACAGCTTGAAATCCTTCCGCATGCGAAGTAAACTTTGTTTCCCATTATTACTGCATCCCCTCTCCCTCTTTTTAAAGCCTCACTTTGCTCCAGCCTCCAGCAGCCTGACAAATCCACACAGCAGCGTGTTACAAAACCATACTTTACCCTCCCTCTGTGTTCAGTAATTGCCACAATGCATCTTCTCATCCAGCTAATTAAGTGAGTCTTTCCCATTGTGTCCCAACACTATTAGCCCTCCACACAGTCAGAGAGCCAACAGGAGAAAGTGAAACATGCAGGGAGGAAAGACAAAAGATGAAAAGAGGAGCGAGGTGGAAGGAATACAAAGGCAGGAGTCCAAACAGAGGGAGGATGAATAAAAACACTGTCTCCACCAGTAAATGTTCAAAGCTGGAAAAAACATTTGTCTGTTATCGGTTTGTGGCGCTGGTCTATAAAAGACCCATTTGACAGAGTTTTGGGCTGGAAAAATCCAGGGTTTATTTTCAACTGTTCCATGAGTTTGATAAACAGAAATTGGATGAAACAGAATTTCATCCAATTATCGAATGCATAAACAATGCATTAGATATAAATTATACGTATGATACACGTTTATCATATGTATATTGTTCTTGGATGATTAAAAAAATGAAATTATTACACTAAACAGGACAGAGTGCTATGTATAAACATGGTGTAGTTGGTAAATTTGGGCTTAGTTATTGTAGTTATCTTAGTTTTGTTTAGCTGTCCTAACTAAGACTAGTTACTGTTACCATCCTAGTTATTCACTCATCATCATCATTTCTTTATATGTGTGACTCTGTAAATTGCTGTGTTTATTAAAGATTGACTCCAAATAAAAATTCAAAAATAATATATAATAATCTTATATTTTATAATTTTATAATAATATATTTTTAATAAAAAAATGTTGACATGGCGACCTGCCAGGTTTAACAAAACTTTCAGCTCATTTCAAGGCCAATATTAATGTCATCCTCACATCCTTGACTAGTCAAACTCTAACTCGCTCTACAATGTGCATCATTATTCACTAAACCTTTACCTCAACTATGATTAACCTAGTGCCTCCCAATGAAAAGAGTAATTTAATAATGGGTCTCCTGTGACTCAGACGTCCACTCTATCATAGTATTCTGACCATGAATTATCTTTATTTTTTAATGTTAGATTTTTTTAGAGTATTGTTTTGTAAACTATAGTTGAGGCATATCCTAGAATATGCAGTATTTGTTGCAGAAGTTGGGCCACATCTCAAAAATGACATGACTTTTTATGCATTTTGCAAGAAGTGGGCAAAACACAGAAGGTGAAAACAAGTTTTCTTCTCCATCTCCTAGAGTTGTTATTTCAGAGCACACACTCCCAGACACACCGCGCTGACCTCGTCAACACACCCCAGTCCTGGAGAATCATCCAACTGCCCAACCCTCTTTCAGAGATCTAATAACATCACTCCCTTCCAACACATACCCTCGTACCCCCCCAATCCTGAATACTTATTCCTCACACTAGTTCTGGTCGAGGCCTTGACAGAGAGACAGGCAAGTGGAGTGACATCATGGTGCAGCGAGAAGGAGAGGAACTGAGGAACAGGGCTGTCTGCCTGTCTGCCCCTCACTACCCATACAATGCAGCAGGGCATCTGGCAGGGTGGAGGGAGGGTTGTTGTATGAGACGGAGGAAAGGGGGGGGCAGGACAAAGACTTTACACCCCCCCACACACACACATCCCACAGCACCTCCACCCACTCAGAATATGATTATAATTTGTAAATGGTAGAAGGGATGTTAATATGAGAAGAATAGAAAATAAGAACTGGGAAGAAACTGGCGGTGGAAACAGTCGACATAAATGTGGTCAAATATTTAGAAAAAAGGTTAGAGATTGTCAGGTTAGATGCTCATGATAACACAGAGGCCATGGTCAGTAGAGTAAAGTGAAGAAAAAGTCCCTTCAGATTATCTTTGAATTATTAATTGTTTTAATAGTTGCTGGGAATTTAACTTTCTGTTTTTTAAGGCACTGCTGGGACAGAGATGAGTCTCATAATAATTACTTAACACTTACTTATTCCCTTTTCTTTCTTTTCTTTTTTTTCCCACTTTGTGCATACCCCCTCTGCGTGGACCTCTGTCTGGGAGGCTTTCTATTTGCTGTGAGTACACAAGTGTGTGTCTGTCTGCGTGCATAAATAAAGTAAATGAGCTGTGCATATGCATTGTCCAATTCCACAGCCGCGGTGTATGTCTAAGAGATGTGACTTGACCCTGGCAAACTGAAGCAGGGTTTCGGCGTCGTACCGGGCGTGGGAAAAAGGGAAGACCTCTTTTCACAGCTGCTCCGGCCGTTGCATTGAAACAGCCTAGTTCACCCCCCCCCCCCCCCCCCCCGCCACCACCCTCAACCTGCCCACGCGCTAATACCTCCCCCTTAATGCCCCCTTACAGCCGTCTTGGCCCCCCTGCTTCTCCCATTCACTACGCAGCCTGCAGGATGTCAGTGGAACCCCGTTCAGTCCCTCCCCGTTCGCCCTGCTGCACCCCACCATCGCTGCCACCATCCACCTTTAATACAGCCACCTCACCATTCATCCAGTTTGCATTGAGATGCCAGTGGCCTTGTGCTCTGAGAAGTGGAAGGAAGGCAAATTGACTAATAATGAAAGGAAGTAAAAATTAATTAGCCAACAAAGCACCTTAGTCTCTGACCATGTTTGTACCAACAGTCAAATATCATGATTTACGTCAGCTTTTTTTTTTTTAATCCATTAGACTGATGCCTGGTTCTCTCACTTTCTCAAACTCCTCTTTGTTTCCATATCCATTCCTCCCTGCAGATAGACTTTAATTTATGTTAACATACGCCACTGCTCCACACTCGGTGCTCACCCCCCTCCCCTCCTCCCTTCATACACACATATTTAATTCCTTTCACAACCTTACTCCGTCTAGTGTATTCATTTGAGGAGATTTATTTCCTACCAGGCTGCATAATGCAGCGGGCACACTTTAAATCAACTTTTTAAGAAAAGATGAGCTCTGTGGTTAATGCATACAGATCTAGAGAGACTCCTGCAGAAAAAAAAAAACAAGAAAGGGACGGAGTAACAGTAGATTGCCAACTTTAAGAAATCATTGAATTTTTTTCTTTGTTTAAATGAACAGGCTCCATTTCTTCCAGATATGTTACTAATCTGAAAAAAGAAGAAGAATAATCTTTACTATAAAGCTACAAGCACTGTGTTTTTAAGAGCTGAATAAAAAAAGGAAATGTTTCATTTCTTGTGCCCTGCTGCTGTGTTGTTACATGAGTGGCAGCAGCTGATGAAAGAGAGAGAGAGATGAGACGAAGGTTTGGAGCCATTGACTTTAAGGACTTTTCTTTTTCGGCCACGTGAGCAGTGAGCGGCCGTCTGGGCTGGAAAAGGCTAAGGCAGCATAAGACTAGAATAAGGACGAAAGGAAGAGTGGAGTAGTCAATGGACTGATGAGATACATGCGCATAGTGTGTTTGCAGGTTTAAGAGGAAAAGTGAAAGAATAGGATCTGAGCCAATGCTTTAGCCGACAAAACTTTGGCCTCTTGCATCCATAAATGGGTTACAGATCCAGAATGGGTGAAATAAACGTGTCAACACAGACCAACAGTGTTTTCATTCATCCTCTGCCGCATAATCTTTATGAGTCAAGCCAAGAATTTATTGTTAGGAGAGTGAGTACACCAGGCTTCTAAAACATACACTGTTTTAGATGAATTATTACAATAGTCTTGTTTAGAAAAGTCCGATAATATTGGACGACCCATAATATTGGCTTTACATTAGCATAATAATATAATTATAATGATAATATTGTTATGAGGTTTTTATTATCGTAGGAAAATCCGATGCTGAGCAGGTCTTGGGTTTAGCCAAATGTTAATAAATTGTTTTGGAGATACACTGCGTATGGGACAGTAGTGGCCTAATGGTTAAGGACTGGGATCTGGGGGGTTCCAAGTTCAAATCCACCAACTGCCCGGTTAAGACTGAGGTCCGCTGAGCATGGCACCGCCCCCACTCAAAGCAATTTTTTTTTTGTCATCATTCGGATGCATGTCAATAATACTAATGCAGAACGCACAAATAGAGAGTAGAAAAAAAACTACAATGTGAAGGCATTTGTGTCTCTAGCAGAATGGTTTTGGTGGTTGCACAGAAAAACCATACAAGTCCATGGAAAAAATCTGTTACCAGCCAGCAGTGTGTCTGCAGTTATTAATTGCTGCCGAGTGTCACTTCTGGATTGATGTGTTTCAGCATCAAACTTAGCCTTTAGCGATGCCTCTTCTTCTAAAGTCCAAGTTCAGCCGGTGCTTGTTTGCATTGATTTATCCAGTTTTGTGGATATGATATTGACAAAGTAGACGGACAAGCCGCATTGAGTTGAAGGGAAGCGAAGGAGCTCTAAGTGGTGGTTGAACGCAATAGAGGAAAATAGCCACAGGCTGTGAAATCTCCTATGATCTACCATCGTCTGATTCTAAATGCAAACTCCTCTGTGGAGTGTGTGTAATAGGGTAAGGGGGCTGGGATCTGCTACTGGTATAGAACTAGGCCAATGTCACAGAATGCTCATCTAACCCTGAAGGGGAAATTTAAGAAATCACTTCTTTTGTTTCTGCAGGATGACAAACCTGAGTCTCTATATGGATGGAGCATATCTCTCTCTCCTCCACTCTTTAACACTGCCTCCATCACTTTGCTCTCTGCAGGAGGTTTAACATTTACAAGCTGAACAGTATTCTCTGCTGCAGCTGTTAGGAGAGCGAGGAACACGCCATCTTTATTCATGTCACTCAACACAGAGAGGTAAAACTGCTGCTAGAGAAAAAAAAAATCTGTGATTTATGTCACTGATGACTTAAGCTGTCTGTCATCTTTAACAACGTTGACAACAAAGTAGAAAACTTGCAAACACCACCATGGCCCACTATATAAAATACATCTGGGTTTTTTTATGGTTGAAAATTAAATTCCACTATTTAAACTGGATATGTGACCTAAATGCTTCGTATTATCCTAACTGACCTCTAAACAGAATATATTATAAGAGATCAGTGGCATTAAGATAAGACCAAAAACAAAAATGTTTCTTTGTTTGTGGCAGAAAGAAAAAGGTTCGGAGCAGATGGGCAGTAGAAATATTGCAGGGTTCCAGTACTGCATACCAACCCACGCTGTCTGTGTACTCTAGGCAATAAGCATTGAAAAATATCCACAGAAGATAAAAACATCATAAAAAAAAGAGCAGTGAGCAGTAAGGCTTGGAGAATTAAGGATTCGTGTGAGTCCAACCTGCCTTTACAACCTCCTACAATGTCGCAAGATTTTTGATGTACACAATCGTTGACATGATAGACCAAAATGATGGTCTGACAGTGAAGATCCCACTTACTGTAATGAAGCCTCTTTACGGCCCAGGCAGTGGTGTCTCACTCTCTGCTGACCAGCTGACCTCCTGGTCTCACACACAGGTTTTCACGTAGGATACTCGTGTGTGGTGGTTACTTTTCTTGCGCCTGCAGCCCACAGTAACCTACGAAACAAGAGAAATCTCCTTTTAGAACACAATTAGTAAGCAACTCATGAACTCACCATCAAATCAACAAGATTACAAATACAGAGCAGATTTACTAGTGTAAAAACACAAAAATCTAATCCTTGTTGTTCGTAATCCAATTAATAATTGTTAAATAGACTATCTGTGGAAAAACATTTCTAAAATATATGGCATTCACAAATTTTCTCCTTAAAATCATGATAAGCAACACCAGAAATATATATATTTGGTAAAGGTGAATACTGTATGCAGAAATATATAATAAAAATCAATAAAAATCTAATAACAATACCATGTGTAATATGTTTAAATGCCATTGTGAAAAGTTTGCAAACAAAACATCTTTTTTATTAGCAGTAAATAACTGTCTGTCACTCTCTTGCAAATCTGCACAAATACGTACAGAAAGTACCACGGGAATAATTACTCTAAGATCTGGCATCTTCCTTTAAATTGGTTTATAACCTTCATGTCTGCCTTTCATATTTTCCTCTTCCCCTTGCATGGGTCAGAGGCTGTTGCTAGGCTACCAAAACCAGAATTGTTCAGTTTAAAAGACGTGTATATAGGACACTACTATTCAGAGTACGTTATGGCTGAAAGTAGAAAAAATAAAGATGGTAAAACATGAAGTAAAATATACCTTCAAGGATAAAAAAATAATTGTGATAATATTATTTCTAAAAGGATCAAAGGCCAAAATTTACGATTTCTTCCTCAAGACTAAATACTTTAGAATATTTTAGTAATTTATTAAATTTTAAATGACAATTTTAGAAAATAAAGATTGTGTTTTTCCTTCCTTGTTGTTCTTTTAAATATCTGTAGAAGTCACGGAGGAAAATGATGAAAACACCTGACTAATGGTTGTGATGTCACACAGAATGAAAGGCCTCGTGTGCAATTGTCCCCTATCTTGTCATGTTTATGGTACCCTGTAGTAAAAAATAAGGCACTAACAGTGCAGTAACAATGTGTTTGAGACAATAACAACTCAACACATGTACAAATGAACAGAGGAACGCTTACGCTCCAGCAGTGCAACACAAAGAGCAATCTGGGGGCCGCGTGTGACACGTACGAGATAACATCGATGGGATGGTATAGCTGCGAAAATGCAGCAGTGTTGTGAAGCTGAAACACCGGTCCTGTTACATATAGGACATTGTGTAGGGTTCAGTTGCCGTGCTCTAACATCTTTGTCAATGACTTGCTGGCACTTTTGTTCAAAACACAAAAGGCAATATAAAAATATCCTCCATATAGTGAAGGGTATGTGAGCGTAGTAAAGGTAGGAAGAGAAAAGCCACTGACAGATCTAGGCTTTACCAGGGAAGGCAACAGCATATGACAGGTTGTACTGCACAACATTGCACTGTTAAACCCCTGCTCTCAAACGTACCCAACACTAGCAATGTCTCTATTCATAGAACCTAAAATAATATTTCACTATTTATTACTTAATTTAATTTTCTTTTATATTGTATCAACATGTAGAGAATATTTCCTCAAGTTGAATAAAAATTAAATGGTCGGAAATCAAAATCAGCAAAGGGGAAATCACCACTGCAGACAGTTGGAGGAGTAAACCAGCCTGATGACAGGTGCTGGTAGACTAGACTCAGACTAGACTAGACTAGGCTCCATCTGGTGTTAAGGGCCTCCTCCTGATGGGGAAGAGGGCCCAGACAGACACATATTAATGTGGGAAAACCTACATCTAGTCTGCCTTTCAGTCACTCGCCAGACTGCATTTCAATCTCAAAGGGCTCTCCCCACATCCTCCATTTATTAGCCCTAACTCATTCATCTCTGCTGCAGCTGGGGGTGGAGGGGAGATGGTGCTGTTGGTATATATAGCCCACATGGCAGGTTTAGGCCCTTGAAGGAGGCACGGTAATATAATATAAATGTTCAAGCTAAATATTAGTATTATGTCCATATAGGGAGTTATCACACATATTTGTGTTTATATAATACCGATTAATACAGCATGAGTTAAAAACATATTATTATACGATTATTGAGATTGAACTTGAACCTTACACATAATGCACTCACAATGTACTGTGTTATTTCTCATTATAAACAAGGCATGTTTGCAGTGTTTAGGCATCATGTTCTATTAAACCAATAACCTTAAAGTTCACGCTAGTAGCCTTGGAGATTTCTATTATGATAATTGCAACCACATACATCTGAGGGTTGGTTTTCTCCTGTCAGTTCTGCACAGAACATTCACTGCGGTGCAGCAGAATACCAGCCAGGTTTGAAAGCACACACATTCCCTGGCAGGATCCACGCTATTTATTTCTCCATCCTTTTGCTCTGTGACGCACTTAGCTCAGGGCCTACTCCGAGCAGCACCAAGATCTGGGCCATTATACACTCCACACAATCTCCACTGTGCAGAGCACCGCAATGACACGGAGCTGCTTCAGCTTTAGCAGCCAACACCAGACTGTCTCGCTTAAAATTCAACAGGCTCCACAACAGAATACATCCCATCACTGAGGCAGACCAGGAGCTGGGTAGGAGCTCCTCATTGACTCTGGATGGTGAAGCCAAAGGTGATGATGAGCAGTCCAAACAGCATCACGAAGCAGGCCCGGAAATCAGCCCTGTTTCTGGACAAACCCGCTGACCCTTAGTCACACTGCCTCCAAAATGTATCCTCAGCATACCGTACACATCGTATCTTATTCTCCCCATGACCAATGGACACGTTGGAGGAAGCGGTGGGCGTATGTGTTGACACTACTTAACCATGTTCAGATCAACAGGAAATTCTGTTGCAAAATTCAGCCTGAAGTCCAGACCTTTGGCCAGCGGAGACTGATACTAGTTAGACTGATTTGATTTGAGGACCTTTGAGAATTTTACTTGTATGATCATTTGTGATTTTAGATTTTTTTTGATCATTTGTAGTTTTATCAGATTACGTCGTTCTCAAATGTGAACGTAAGAGTGTCCTTTACTCCATCTGGACACCCAGTAACCATGCATGAAGGGATGATGCTCAGTGCACCATTTGCCAAAAGTCCACTTCCTTCCTTATGTCACCATTTATATAAAAGCCAGAGTGCATTGCCACTGTATGAAGTCCAGATATGTTGCATTTTCTGTATTTCTACCAGCTTTGTATCTAATTTGGCTGCATAGAACAGTTCAATCCTGTCCAGTCTAAGAAATGTTGCTTCACCTTCTATATTGTTCAATGAAATCGAGAACCCTTTGTTTCCTTTCATTAAAAAATATCTGAAGCGGACTGAAACAAGAGCATGAATTGAAATCCCACAAGACTATTTTGACCTTTTCTATGAATTTACTCACTACAACGTCCCTGATATTACAGTTGTCTTTCGACTGTGTCCAACACAATACAGCACCTTTAAAAAAACTAAACTTCAGGACCATCATGCAGCTGTAGAGGAGCATCAGTCTGTAAGTCAAAAAATAATAATAGACTGACAATAATGACTCAGAGTCCCCTTCCATGACGCTATACCATACGTAGAGCAAATGCAATGGGTGCTAGCGGTGGAACACGTGACCTCCAGGTGTCGTCCAATCCGGTGCATCTCTCAGATACAAATCGTATTCATCTCAGCTCCTCGTTATCAGTATCCAACATTACTACACATGCAGCAGAGAAGCGGGTACAATAGTCGTCCCAAACCAGGGGTTCGGTTTTCCAGTAAGAGAAACTGCTCACAAACCAGAGCCGAGTGGTTCTCCTCCGCCTCCACCACCACCTCCTCCTCCTCCTCCTCAGCATCCTCATTATCACTCTATGAATGGAGCCCGTCTCTGGTTTCCAACTACTGTCACTCCTCATATCGTCCGGTTGAAGACGTGCGGCGGCACGAAGCCTCGTGTTTATTACGTGTTGTCTGTCTCGGCTTCCACGCGAGTCGACGAAAGCAGGAGGCGGTTTAGCGGAGAGGTGCCGCGGGCTTCGGGTCCTCCTCGGTGCAGCCTGCACCATCCATCCATCCCTCCGCTCCGGCAGCGGCGGCAGCAGCAGCCCGTAGCCCGTAGTCCCGGCGGTGGCGGCTAGCTCCGCCGTGACGATAGCGGAATTAGTTTCTACATTCGGTTCTCTAGCTTTATGATATTACATAAACTCATACAGCTAGATAACCAAAGAGAAAAACTAACCCACGTCTCTTAAAGGGGCCGCCGCCGGCGCTGGAGCTGCTTCTGTTGTGGTCACATGGAGCCATTGCATTCAGCCTGTCTGCGCACCTCTCTCTCTCTCTCTCTCTTTCCCCCTGTCTCTCCCTAACTCTCTCGTCCACTCTCTCTCTCTTCTCTTCTTCTTCTATCTTTCTTTCTTATACCACTGTCTCTATATCTTAAAAACACTAGAGCAGACAAACACAGATGGTTTACTTTACTAAAAGAATAAGAGACATCAAGCTTCTCCTGACAGGTGAGATCTATTATCAACCAGCATCAGAATTGACAATAATGGCAATGGCAAAGAGCACAACTTCAAGCTCAGAAACAACATTAATAATCAGAAAGAACACACACACACACACACATAAGTTCACACACACACACTGGTGAACTTTCCATCATTACTGCCATGAGAGCTGAAGGTGAAGTCATTCAGCTACAGGGAGAAAATATGACACATCCGGCCGTCAAACAGTGGCAGCCCTCGGCCTCTAATCACAATAATGTGTGGAACATTCACTGACCTGTGTAACATAACTCACCAGATGAGATAATGGTGTCAGTCTCTCACCAAGTGTTTCCTTTACAGCAGCAACTCACAGACAAGCAGCCTATGTGTTGTTTTTAAATGCCATCGTACATCGACCCATTCCCAAACATACACCACACTTTTCCTGTTCGGGAGCCGGATTAATCCATGGAATGTTTGAAAGCATGACAAACTACCTGACGCCTACGCAGCACAGTATGCAGGGGCTAAATGTCAACAACATGATCCAGTGGAACAGCTTAAGACAGTGTGGATGTACACACTGATTCACTGATGACATGGGCTGACAAGATAAATTAGGTCAACAAAGCTGCTGGAGAAACCATTTTAATAAGAATGAGAATCTCTTCAATCACCAAGAAGTCCTTTACACTACGCCAAAAAAAAAAACCAAAACCCAAAGGTTCACTCTATATATTCTGCCTACAGATTGTTATGTTACATGTCAGGCTGATGTTTTTTTACCATCTAACACTGAGATCGCTTCAGCTGTCACTGAATCTCAATTCAGTTGACCAGGCCAGTCAATATGGCCACCACCACAGGGAAGGAATCATCTAATGTAAATGGAAAAGAACCGACTGCATGAGGAGCCTGAGAAACACGATGAGGTATACTGTGTTTATCCTCAGTCAGTTCAGATGAATGCAACCTCAGAGTGTATGACTGAAAACAATATATGTTTGATTTATATTAATATGATTTGGATGCATTTTTTTCCAAATTCTAAAAAAAAAGATATGGAGTTCACTGTAAGGATTACACAACACATAGATCATACACAATGTGTCTTTAAAATTAATAAAACAGTATTAATTTCAATATATTTCTAAAAGAGACTAAGAAAATGTAGAATTTGTATTATTATGTATACATGGACACAATTTTAGATAAAATAACTAGGTCAAATATAAATAAAAATAATACATATCTGAAATATGAATTATAAAGGGCTGCTATGTTTGTCCTATTTTAAGATTTAATTTTACAAAAAGAAGAATTAAAATTTAAATTAAAATTTTGTTCAGGAGGCAGATGAAGGTACACAGAACCTTACTTCACAAAAGAAAAAAAAACACTTTCGTTTGCAAAAAGCTATCTTTGAAGAATGCATTAAGAAGAGTCTGTTTTCCTAAAAAACAGCAGAATGATGTATAGAAAAGAAGAATCAGGTGTGACTCGGGAGCAGCGTGGTCACAGAGCCCGAGGAAACGTCAAAGGACCGCGCTCTAAGACACGTGACCACGTGTGTGGGGTTCAACCACAGACCCAGCAGCTCAGGTTTCAATTAGAGCTAAAATGAGTTCATTTGAATGAAGGGAAAAATCAACGTCCTCCTACTGAAGAATCACCGACAGGATTAAACCACCATACACAGACGATAATGCATGAGCCATTATCACAGAGCACTCACTGACTGACTGACTGGGAGGGCCCTGGCACACCGCTGGTCAGTGGTCCCAGCTTCAGACACAGACACGTGTTCCACGTGTTCTTGTCTTCAACGAATCCCTATTCTCCCCTCATTTCTCTTTCAAACCAATATATCTCGAATAAACAATATTGTCCCGTACAGACGTCTATGTCGGTTATACTCTGTTTTAGAATTACACCAGGACTTGCACGTAAATGTACTGTAAGTGCACGCTTATTACTAAAATGCAATAATCACTCGTAAGCACAAAACCAAAATTGCATCACGTAGAATTAATAACTGAATAATTTACACGAAAAAATAGCACAGTTTTTGTATAGGAATTGAAGAAAACATCCGCAAAACAGCGGTCTTTTCTTTGCCACTCTTTCTCTTTACCTTATATTGTCAATCTGCATGTTTCCACATATTGTTATATTACTAAATAATAACTTTTTACACATTAGAAAAAAGAACACCATTAAATAACGCAGAGCACAACTCCTGTTAGAACAAAAACCAACTGCTGAATGTGGTTCTGCTGTTCTACGTGATTTTATAATTAATATTTGAATAATATTAAATCAAACCATTACCTTTTTTTACGGTATTTATTTGGTCAACCGTTTATTCTGGATTATTTGGTAATCTTAGATCACCTACACAATATATAAGAATAATATTATATGAGTTGGAGGAAGACTAGTGTTGTGAATAGTCCATGTGTGGGCGTGTGTGTAGGTTTGATTTTACTACTACTGCTGTTCTATAATTCATGGTACAGAACATCACTGTACTGTACATTACACTGATTGACTTGATCATCTGTGCACGCCCCCCGAATGCGTCACATCCTGTCTGTGTACTGTACTGGTGTAGGTGGGCATGGTTACATATTCTCCACCTCAACAAATCTGCTTATTCTATTCCGTGTTTCGGTTCTATGTATTGTTTTTATTTATTTGCAATTTTCTTTTATTAGCTGATAATTGTATAGTTTTTTACATGATAAATATCCACCAGCAGAAAAGGAAGTTATGTTTAACATCTGATTGCCTCTACCAAAATACCATGGTCCATAAATAAGGTTGAATGACCGGTGGTGGACGGACCAGCAGGATCGCTGTCCTTGGTGCTGAAATGAATTCATCACGCTGTTTAAAATGCACGGTGGGAGAAACAGTTTCCTGTATTCATTCAGCATTTTAAAGGAAATAAGAAAAAAAAATCTGATTTAAGTTACGAGTTTAAATTATATTTAATTCTAATTATCAGCCACGTTAAATGACTAATGTACTGTAGTAGATCCACGTGTTTAAAGTCATATTGTAGATCTCACCCAGACTCACTGTTTAACTGCACATAAAAATAACAATGAAATAGTAATGTATGTATGTGTGTATGTGTGTGTGAGTGTGTGTGTGTGTGTGTGTGTGTTTGTTAGCGTGCGTCTCAGTGTGGGCCTTCTTCCTCCTTTATTGTGTCAATTATTATTTTATGTATTATGGTTTAAAACAATTATATCCTGTATACATATTTTTAATCATTTCGTTAATATTAATATGCAATACATGATATATAATATATAGTATTTATTATAAAATGTATTAGTGTCACCAAAAGGTTTCAATAATTCGAGGTAATTAATTCTTTATAAGCAGAGCCTGAAAAAAAATGTATAAAATTTAGGTAATATTTAGCAATCCACTTGCTGCAGGGTGTAAGAAAAGGGTAAAAATAATAAAAAAATAAATAAAATTTAAGAAAGATGAGAAGAATAATTATAGAAAAGACATATCTCCCTATATGTGAATAGGTAAATATAAAGACACGTTATTATCAATGTGTGATCAGTTGAAATATATGATTTTGTCAATTTGTATATTATTATATTAACTCTAGAATTTTTTTTTTTTTTAGATAACACTCCATTGCTGTAATCTGTGAAAGCCTGGTTAATTAATTTCACACTAACTCTGCAGCAGATTTTCCCACAAACAAGTGACTCAAAAGAGAGAAAGAGGGAGACAGAGGGAGAAAAAAAACGTCCAAAGAAAAGGAGAAAAAAAGTCAACATCAAGTTCAACAACGTGCTGGTGCTCATTAACATGACAATGCTGTCTGGGAGCACATAAGTCTTCTTAACAAGAGGCTCTGGCGTCAAGTCCCTCCACCTCCCAGGCCAAGCGGAGATTTTCCCAGGCTCTGCTGACAATCACACAACTGTTTGCTTTATAAACGCGAGCTCTGGGGCCACTCAGCCCTCCACGACAGAGCTGAATGATCCTCCAGCCTGCTGCCACTCAGACTCCCAGACCTTGTCCCCGTTAATGAATTCGACTTAGGATATTATTATTATTATTATTATTATTATTATTATTAATCGCCCCTGCCAAAATATTATTATTAATAATAATATCATTATTGTTATTATTATGAGCAATCGTTCAATAAAAAATAAAACTTATATAAATATATATACTTACAAGGCATAAATTGTGCATAAATTCCACATGTCCGGCTCGTGTCCACGCGTCATTTAACGCAACTTTCTGTCTTTCACGGGTGACCAACAAAGTCCACAGAGATAAAAAAAAAAAAAACCTTTGTAGAGAGACATAGTAAATCTGTCCTTTCAACCCATCCACACCAGTGTGATGTTCCTACTCTGTCCCAAGTGGACAGAGGGAAGCAGAAGGGCCGAGTCTGGCAGCATCATCCGTCCCTGCATCCAAACATCTCCACGGCAGAGTATGTGTGACCGTGTGTGATAGTTCGTCCCCTGCTCTCTCTCTCTCTCTCTCTCCCTCACTCCCATCCACTCGCCCATTCTCTCTCTCTCTCCCTCCATCACCCTCACCCCTCTCTCTCTCTCTCCCTCTGAGGCCACTGTGGAAGACGTGCACAGAAGGTTAACACTTTTGGCCATTGAACCGGTGTCTATTGTTCCATTTAAATGTCACGCCTCCTTCCAAGGTGCACGCAGCATCTCTTTTGGCGGCAAGTGATGGAGATGTGGCGGTGGCCGTGTAGGCTGTAGAAACACCTCCTCGGCCCGGTGCAGGTGGAGGCTGTGAGAATGCAGCAGATCGACGCAACATGATGTCAGGAAAACATGATGCTGCCCCGCAGAGACCGTAGCCCAGCGACGACACCGGCACGGTACAATATCAACCTTCTTCACGGCATGAACACCAGATTTTCCCCCTTCAATCGGGCTACGAGACGGTCCGGGCAGTGATCTCCAGACCGAATCACCTGTCTCTCCAGTTCGCAGGAAGAGAAACCCAGCATCAGCCACCGCGCATGGATGGACTGTAGTTTCCATGCCTTCGTACTGTCTGTCAGTTTCAACAGTCTGTCCAGGAGCAGCATCAGTGCGCGTGTATGTGACAGAGACGCTGGTGCCGCAGCCTCCTCGGTAGAAGACGTTACCCGGGTGCCTCACGCCGTTTCACGCGTCTCGACGTCTCCTTCCTCCCCTGCGCACGACGGGTGCCCGTCAAAAGTGCGGCTGAGCTGAGCCAAAAAGATGGAACAGGTCCGTGATCGTGACCACGCAGTGTGTAGCGGTGCACACGCGAGCGTCAAAAAAAACACACCACATGTATGGAGCGTGGTTGTTTGCGTGCTGACGTCAGGCGCAAGGATAGGTTATCCTACAGATGATGTCCGGCGTTTATAGGACGAGGACAAGCCGCGCAGGAGCAGACTGATTTGTGCAAAGGTGTCAGCACTGTCTTTATCAGCCCTGCCGCTGGGGGGTGAAGCCTTGACGTATCTCAATGTTTCGTTTTTCATTCATTTTCCTCCGTTTCACAAGAAATATTAAATATTTTATTAGAAAAAGTGTTCTGCAAGTATTTTAGGCCATTGTAGTGTTCGTTACACTAACAACACCGCAAGAATAATGTAAAAATAGCTTATTTCAACATTTGACATCATAAACATGTGTAATGAAAACAATTTTTAACTAAATCGTATATTTCTACTCAACTGTATAGTTTTATAGTATAGAAAAACAAATTGATAACAAAATAACAAAATATAATGCTCATTTTCTGCCATAAAGCAAGACTATTAATGTATTTTAAAAGTCCACCACTGAAATAAATACATTTAAATCCTCTTCCCTGAGCAGTGAGTATTTGATTTCCTAAAAATAATATTAAACTTATCAAAGATCAGGGGACTAACCATCGTCGTGTCCTACAGCCCCCCTACGTCACTGACACAGAGGAAATAATCAAATACCGCCGCGTATCCACGTTAATCGAACTAAACAGCGACATCTATCGGCTGAATAATGTTACTGGCGCCAAGGCCTGTTTCGCGGACAGTGTGGCCTTTCTTCTCAAATACGTGGACATCATCGAGGACGCGGATATTCTGCATAACCACTGGCAAAGACTCGGATAAATGCGTTTTTTGAACAAATAATTCCACCATTCATTTTGTCGTGGAGTAAATGTGTTGAATGAACTCTGGGTTTAGAGAAGTGGTCGAAGCCAGAGGCCGTTTATATTATACATTTATCCTGCCTTAAATATCGCAGACATATGTGAACATTATAACCACAATAATTAACTGAAAATGCTGGAAATATTGATTAATGCATACGTTCATTAAAAGGACATTATACGAGTGAATTGACTGGACTGGACGACGCTCTTCTGTGACGGCGATAGGGCAAAAATATTAACAAGAATAACCACGAACACGTAGAAATAGAAACAAACAGAATTGAAATATGATGCGGGTAAAAAGCCATATTATTTATCTGTTTTTACCGGGAAGAAAACAATATATAGAAATGAATGAATGAATGAATGAAACATCAACATCACGCAAACCACATTGGGTCATTATTTATCTAATTTGTATCTAAATAAGAACATATTTAATCTAATACTGGTGTTGTAATAATAATTTAGTTGATATTTTTCACCACTGTATAACATTTACATTCAAAATATATTTAACTAATAATAAAATATTTTTATTACAGAGAACTGTTAATAATTAAAATAGCTGTTCCTGTACTTATATACATATCATTCTATTTAAATATGTGACGGGTAGCATTTTGATTTAAAGTATATCTTATAAATATATATTTTGATCGCCGACACGTGAAACTACATTTTTTTTTTTATTTTCGTACGAAGAAGAATTTTGGACACATTGTCTCCGTTCTCTGTTCTTTCTTGCCTTTCCTTCGACTTTTCTCTTTCTTATGGATAATACTAAAAAATACGTTTAATATAAAAATTATACAAATTAATAATTAATTCCTTTAAGACCACCGCGACGACTACGCATGCGTCAGAAATATATATAGGTCCCTGAATTCTGGCTTGGAGTTCCCGAGTTTCCCTCAAATTTCTCCACAATAAAACTTGACTGGGTTCAATGTTAATGACTGGCCCATTCAAGTGGCCACTCCTGGGAGTTGTACCGGCGTCTGTTCAAAGAGGTTTGACCTGGTCCAGCCACATCATGGCGTCATAGGTCAGACAGAGTGACCGAAGAGGAGCAAATATTTGCCCTGGCCCCTGTCACCTTCACCAATCAACACCCACTGCCACTGTGTTCAGGGAAATATTTAATAATAATCAGGGATGATTTCTCATCTGATTTTTTAAATATTTAATTTATAGAGATTTCAATGACAGTTAAATATAATAATCCTCATGTTTTGGGGTTTTTATTTCTTAAAAAGTACTAAACATTTAGGTTTAAATGTTGGAGATTTAAACAGAAACGTAAATGCAGCATTTCTAACATTATCAGAATCCATGCTATTCTTTTAAATCAAATGTGAAAAACAATTGCAGCACAAAGTATAAGGTGTTATCATCCATTGCACATACCTGCAACTGTTTTGCTTCTTTTAGTAATTCTTAACCAAATTGCAGGGGCAAAAAAGCTTAAAATACCATGTTATTTAAAATAAATAATGTTTAAAAATATTACCACTGCAAAACTAAAACATTCAGATGCATGCTAAGATACTTAAGATCATAATTCTAATCTGAACTTGTTCTCTAACAGTAGAGCGTCTACACTCACCACAGCAGATACTGCAGCTCTTCCTGTGCAGAGATGTTAGTCCATTCATCACCACGTGAAAAGAGACTGGTGTTCCGACTGCTTTCCAGGTTTAATTGGAAACAGGCTGGGCTTTATGCTAATGAGCACTGACATCAGTCTAAACAGCCTCCTCTTCATAAAGGAGGGGAGCAAAGGGCCAAAGTCGCACCTCTTTTCCCAGGCAATTCCATCGGTCAAGTTCAAGCCCAACACCACATCCTCACAACAGAAGAGAAGACACAGGGAAAATATTTATTCAGAATTTTTTTAAATTATATAATGTATAAAATAAAACAACAACAAGCACAATGGTTTTTATATAAACTAACACACAAGATTTTCCAATCATAATAATATGGCTAAACATGGTTGGTTTTAGTTAAATACTACACAAATTAAATCTTACCTGCATAAAGCTACTAACTTTAACTTTTTACTTTTGGAAAGAAATCTACAAAATTATTAAGACAAAAACAAAAAACTTTGTTGAATTTTTTTATCAGTGAGAATAAATATATAAACATTTAATACAAATTCTGTATCTGTAACACCATTTTTGACACACTGTTTCCAAATATCATATAATCCGTGTCCAGAACCTTCATGTTGTTCACCAAAAAAATTGATAGTTCTTCTTCATCTTTTAGTTTCGGCTCGTCCCTTTTTTCAGGGGTTGCCACAACAAGTCAATAATTTCATTTTCTTGTCTTGCATCTTTGATTTGGCAAACGTTTTACACCGGATGCCCTTCCTGACGCAACCCTCAACATTTTCCGGGCTTGGAACTGGCACTGAAAAACAACACTGGCTTGTGCTCCCAAGTGGCTGGTTACGAAAATAAAGACAATAATGTTTTGTATTTTGACATCAGAATGGTCAGATGCAGTAAATATTAGACAAAACAATTTCAACGCACAATACAAAAGACATAAATGATCAATTTTTGTAATTAGTAACCATATATGTTCTAGCTATAAATGCACACTTATTGCAGTTAATTGTTGAAGGCAGTTATGGAATACTTTAAAAGGTTAATATTCTAACTAAAATGCAAAAATACACTGTTAAATAATCTCAACATTAGAAAACTAATAAAGACAGAACACATCACGCAGCAGTTGCGTGCCATGTAATTGACACTTAGTCACTAAAAGACAAACTATTGCCTCTCCTATACATTACATATTTTCACGTATAGAAAATTGTGTACATGTGACTCTTACAATGATGCCTAATCAGCAAACATGGTCCATTACTGGCTTTATTTCCATGGACTTTTTGTGTTCTCCTTCCATTCACCATTATATACAGTATGTCTAATTATGCTAATGAAGGGACATGAGTCAGTGCTATAGAAAACCCTGTGTGACAAAGCAGATCAAGCCTTTGGTTGCGAGTTCCCACAGCATTCCCACCATTGGAGATGAGAGAGACAAAAAGGAAAAGAGCGGGCAACTGAAGGGAGACAGGAGGAGGGAGAAAACAGTGTTGATGGGAGTTTTCTCTGACGGGACACCCTTGCAATATTTGCATATATTCAAATAACACAATGAATAGTGCGCATGGGTTCAAACAAAGACAAGCCAATGGGAGGGCTGCGTCCCTGCTGCAGGCTCGGAGGCGGCCGCCAGTATCCCAGCAGCACCCCGAAAGACACCCAGGAGAGAGGTGTGGGAACCGTGAGGCCCCCAGAGCTCAGCAGAGGGAGGGGGGGCACTTGTGGACCATAGTGAATTAGCATTTTATTTGTGTCCATTTTCCTCAGTAAATTCTGCTCTGCCACTTCAGCTACAGATGGCTAACATGGTGACGGGATTATCATTTGTGTCACAGATGATAATGATGAAAATGTCTTTACTCCTTGAGAGATTTTCAGTCTCACTATGAAAAAAATGGAAAAACTATTCAGGTTTTCATTTCTGCATTTTAAGACACACACAATATGGTAATTAATTGCAGTAATAGGAGGACTAAGGATGATAAAATGCTTCATCTAAAACCCTCAGTTCTAGGCTGTAATAATAAAAACTAAAATTATATTTTTTATTTAGTTACACAAACAGAGAGTTCTCCACTGGGTCATTTCTTAGCTATCCATACAATTTTAAAATTGTTTAGTGAAACAGTGAAAACTGCACCATCATGTTGGATAAAATACAAACTCTGCTACATCAGCTGCTTAATAAAATTATTCTTGTATCTGTTTGCACAAAAATATTTGCCCTTTGCACATAAAATATTATTTTGTATTCACGTATTTCCAATGAAAAGAAACTATGGAAAAGCAACTTTCACATCACTGTAAAAGACAGGCCATCAGATTCAAGATCAAATTTTAATTTTGGGAAAAGAATTTATATTGACGAATCAAAACATATTCGATAGGTTTTCATTAAGCATAAAATTGGTTTATTCTGTTTATTCTGAATCCTTCATTCATGTTAATTTCTAAGCACTTCTCAGGGGCAGCAGTCTCCACCACTATCACCCAAAGCACTGCACCATACTGTGAGCCTTCCTACAGTGGTGAACCCACTGGAAGGATCTGATTCCAAACCTATACATATATTTTTTAGTGTTTGGAAAAACTGACAAATTTAATCATATATCTGTGTTAGACATATGTAACTTATGTCTTAGAACGTTTTGACTAAAGTTTAGTCCCACTGTAGTACAAAAGGACTGCATAGAGGTGTCAATTCATTAATCTACCAAAATGCTCAAATAGATACAGTATGTTTTTTTAAAGAAAATACAAGGGCACAGTTACTCTCTACAGTATTAACAATAATTGAAGCTAGTCACATTTCTTACTATTCCAGATGATTTAATGTATAAAATTAAATATTTTTATTCTATCATGAAAAAATACATCCACATAAACTTAGACACTTCAATCTTATGGGGGAATATTCCAATGCATCAACAGAATAATTCATTAATTTGGATTAGCTTCCCAGTGAAACACACTCCCACAGAGATATCCTGCTTTGTTGCACAAAGTACTATCTTCCACTGAACTGTCATGATCCCCTGCTCCAAATCACAGGGCAGAGGATCAGAATCATATCTGGCCGAGGGGGTGCCAGCAATCAGCAGAGATTGAAATTCAATCAGACTTTGGCAGACCACCCAGATAACATGGATACACATGCTAAACACCCATTTGAATGTGGTGAATGTTTTGGCTGAAAGATCTTCAGAGACATGCTGCTGGAAACATTCTGCACTGCTGGAGGCATATGGGCCTCCACTTTGTACAGAGGTTGAGCTGGCATTAAAATGCATCTGCACAGTATGTGTGTGTGTGTGTGTGTGTGTGTGCGTCCAATCCTAAATGACCACCCACATATAGAGGAGTATCTGGGCTGAAGCCTCAGTCTTCAACATTTTCATATGACATAATTCCAATGGTATAAATCAAACTGAATATAACAAGAAAACACATCTATAAATAAAAATAAATGTTTATATACAAATAATATATACGTACATATGTATATATACCGTATCTACATATATAGTATATATGATATATTTATAAATAAATATATATGGCAGACCATATATACAGTATATATATATATATTGTATATATATATGCATATATATATATTGTATATATATACTGTATATTTTATATTGTATGAATTGACAACAAGAGAGCAAACAGCAGAAAGTCCTACGTTCAATTCCCAGAGGAGCCACATGCTTGTTGTCCCAAATTGAGATCAATAAAGTTTCCTATAACAGAATCATATACAGGGACAAGGAACCATTTAAAATTCACAATCAACCTTTGGGGTAAACTTGATGTTTATTTATATATTGATGGATATTAATGTGATGTACATTTTTTTAAATTTTCTTTTGCCTAAAGATTGGATTTGGAACCATAGCCTAATGTGAAATTGAAGTTAAAGTCAAACACACATCAGTATTATTTGTTTCTTATTAGGTCTTGTTATCAACAACAACAACAAAATGAATGAACCATAACATATACTTCTAATACTACACATTGGTGGGCCAACTCTAGCAGAGATTTTATATAATTTTGCAGAAATGTAATTAGACTGTCAGCCAGGTTTGACGTAGGCTTCAGAGAAGGGTCTCAAACTTGCGACCCATGGTACCATTTGTGACCTGTGTAAAATATTTTGTGGCCCCCACTTTAACGTGAAAGTTTACTGTCAGTGTAGCCCACAATATTTATAGTGCTGTTTCACCTCAAGTCAATAATGCTGAGAATAGTCATGTCAGATGCATTCACATTCATCCAGAGCAGTGTTTACCACCACTGCTCTGGATGAATGTGAGTGTTGCAATGGAGACTTCCCTATGCTGCAACATGCACTTTCATGTAATGCAGTTTTTTCATCCATGGAGACCAGTGTTGATTGAATTCCAGGATGAACACGCTGATGATGCATGTCCATCAGAAAATAAATTTAGTGTAATGATCTAAATTTGCAAAACTTAGATCATTACACTACATTTAAATGTATTTTACAGACTGATGTACTGTACTGTTACACTGTATGGCTTTGTGTGCTTTGCCAGTAATTATATATTTTTAGATTTTATAGATTTGCTGGTCTGCAGACTTCTTGTTCATTTACTGTAGTGAGTTTCAGTGTTGTATTGCACAGAATCTGTGAAAAAGATTGAACACTGATAGCTGATGTGGCCCTTTGGGGGCAGGGGCGCTCAACTTATTTAAGTTTTTATTTATTATACTCATTACTTATTTAATAATTACATTTATTTATGACCCTGATTGAGACTGTCCATATAATCATGTTTTTGGACTGAGGAAACTGGAGAAAGCCCTTGGCACACAGTCAGAACGCGTTCCAAACAGAAAAGTAATTAGTTCTCACTACATACATGAGTTATCGGGGTTACTTTTATTGACTTTACTTTTGGTTTAAAAGAGACAGTATTGCTGTTTATGTGGTGATTAATTTTAACATACACGGGAAAAGAAGGAAACAGGAAAGAAAACCAATTACTTGAGACACTGTTAGCAAAATAGCTTACCTGTGTCTTCAAAACCTAAACAGAACAGTGACACGGGTTCCTGGGGGTCTTCAAGGGCACATGGTTTTGCGTTTGAATGATTTTTTTTAATTGGGAACGTTTGTCAACTATTTGTCTCAACTAGCACGTTGTCACGATTGCAGGTTTTAATATAGCTGTAGCAATGGTGTGTTGAGGAAACACCAACATTTCCCAATTTCACTAGCTAATAGCGCTTGTGAGAACTCTGGAGTTTTTGTTTTTCTACATGAACAATGTCAAAAATAGTTGTTGATGTCTGTATATCTATGGACAGGTCTGTACAATCTTATTTGTCACAAACCGTGAGCATATTTTTAAAGAAAAATGCGTAAGCTGCCGATAAAGACTAATGAAAAAAGGTCCATACATTCGTCCAAGTACGTAAACGCAACGCTTGCGGCACTCGAACATCCGGGACACTGAGGGGTTTCACATGTCTGTTGGTTCAGCTGTCAACCCAAGTGCTGCATGTGAAGCAAGCTCCCATTGATCGTTTTTAAAGATATTGCGACTTCTGTCGGGAGAAATGGTGAGTCCTCGTCCTCACTGATATATTTTTACTATGTTTTTTAACCCAGTGTATCAGTCTGCTGTCAGTTATTTCAGGGGGGAGGCTTTCTCTGCAGTAGTAGCTTGTGTGCTAATGCTAACTGGCCAGTTGTCTCCTGCAGCAGTGATGACAAGGGTTTAAGTTTAGCTTAAACTCGGTCTCTTTTCGGGCTTAATAACTTTATTGCTACACTTAAACATAACTTAAATAAGTTATACTATTGTTCACGAGGGGAGAATAAACAAGTAATACAGTGTAAACTACCCATGTGAGAAACTTTCTCGTGTCTTGTTTGCTGAATCAACACATAGTGCCATGACAGACTGTCACAGTTGTAGAGAAGTCACTGCTCTGTGCAATTCTCACTGACAGAAACAGATGATGACAAGGTTGACAAAGCAAAGCCTAAAATAGTTGTAACGTCCGCGAACGCAGCACAAGGAGCACGTCCTTTCTACCAGCGTTGAATCAAGTTTGCACTGAAGTTTTGTATATCATTGAATGACCTTGTAACATGAGACACGGTTTGTAACCACGAATATAAATTGGTCATGTAATTTGTCGATTTCAAATGGGTGACATTTGGTTAAATATGTGATGATTAGTCGTTAAATGTGTTATTAAATGACAACATAAATTCCTGAATGATAGTCCTGCAGGATTAATACAGATCTGTCTGTCTGTCGGTTAATCGGTTAAAATTCATTAATATCTCTATTAAATTCCCCAGATATCTTTATCAATTCTTCCTTTCCTTGTGCACTCCTTGTCCCTTTTCTCAGGGGTTGCCAAATTTTGCTAACAATTTCCATCTCACCCTGTCCTCTGCATCCTCAACTCCAACTACCCACAAGTCCTCCCTCTCTGCATCCATCCTCCTCGTCTCCTACCTGGTCTCTCCATCTCTAGCCTCATTCATCTACCAATATAATCAATGTCCCTCCTCTGTACATGTCCAAATCATCACAATCTGGCTTCTCTAGCTATGACCTAATCCCTGATATACAGCATACAGTATATATATATATATATCCTATCAGACATCTGTATCAGTTAAAGATATTTATTTCTCTTGGGTTTCTGCTCCAACAGGCGCTGATAGGGATTCAGGTGGTGGTCAGCTTGCTGGCTGCCAGCATCATGCAGAAGATGGCACCACATTTCTCATTTGCTCGTTGGCTCCTCTGCAATGGCAGGTAAAGACATACTGTAGGAACAGTTGTGGTTGTAAATGCGAAACATTCATATGACATGGTAACAGTTTAAGCATCGTTCTGCTCCCATTTCTTAAAGTTTGTTCCGGTTCAAACACCCATCAGAAGGGGAGCTGTGTGCACTGGCAGGGAAGCAGATGCCCAAACCAAACAGGAGAGACAGGTGAGAAGCTTAGACATAATCTAATAAAGTTCTTTCTCATATTCCACTCTTTTCAGATGCTCACATATGTGTTGATTGTATTTTGGTTGTAGGAGACAGAATGGGGAGAACAAACCTCTTACTGTTCCTAAAGATATTGATCTACAACTGCAAAAAGCTCCTGTCAATGTCATTGACGCTCTTGGTAAAACAAAAAACCAAAACATTTTTTACACCAAACTGTATTAAAGATGAAGTCATATTTTCTGTGTGTGTTTCTGTTATTAGTGCTGCGTTTCTTCCTGGAGTACCAGTGGCTGGTTGACTTTGCTGTCTATGCATCTGGTGTTTTCCTCTTCACTGAGTGTTACTATGCTACAGTAGACGCCTCCAAAGAAGTCAACATTGGAGCCATGTGGTGTGTTTTGACCGTGCTGTTCAGTCTGTATCCTTCAAAATAAGGGACATTTTCTGTTGTTTACAAAATAAGGTTATAATAGAACCAGGGACCAGGTCAGTTAAAATGGAACAGTATGTCACCATGCTGTGTACTGAGCTGGATTTTAGTTGTTTGGACTTAATAGTAAACACTCAGAAAAACCCTTCACACTCTGATGAGCCACTACTTCCGCTCTGAAGAAGGAGGTGAGCGGTCCGTGTGTCTCGCCTTTGGCTTTCTGTCTCTGCTCATTGCCATGCTGGTGCTGGTAGTGAAGGAGGACTACCTAGAGTTTGGCCTGGAGCCTGGCTTTTCCAGCCTTTTTGACAATCTGGAGATCTTTGCAAGACAACAGGGCTACGCCGACTGGTCGTAAGTATTTCACAGCAACAGATGGCAAATCCACATCCAGACCTCTGCTGGATTCTTTCATGGTCTATGGTTGTCTTCATTCCAGAATCCCGGTCACTAAGCTGACAGTTAAGCTCGGTCTTGCCGCGGTCTGTGCATACATCGGTGCTTTGTTGGTCTTCCCTGGACTGCGACTGGCTCAGACCCATCTGGATGCTGTGGAGATGAACTCAGATCGACCACTGGTTCAGTGAGTACAGCTATTCACTAGTCATTGTCATCCCTGATTAAAAAATAAAAAAAGAGCATTACTAATGTTTCTTTTCTATAATGCAGGATTTTGCTGCACATGAGTTTCCTGTCTCCCATCTTTATGCTGCTCCTTTGGGTGAAACCTATTGCCAGAGACTTCCTAGCCAATGCACCAATGGGGAAGACTTCTATCACAATGTGAGTTTTTCCCCACAATTCTAACTCATTTTTCTTTATAATTGAGGTAACTACAGCTGATGTCCTCATCTCTTGTAGAATTCCCAGTGCAGTATTTGACAGTATTCGGCTATGGATCATTGTGGCGCTTTGCCTGTTGCGCTTGGCACTGATCCGCTACCACCTGCAGGCCTACCTTAACCTGGCTCCGAAGTGGGTGGAACAGATGAAGAAGGAAGCTGGAAGAATTGCCGCCATTGATATTCAGAGGAAGGTCAGATACAGTGTTTGTCTCTCCTGTGGCATATAAATAGTGGAGAGTGGAAATTTTATGAAACTTTTATGTACATATTTTCAGACAATTTATTTGAAAACCCATTATTTTCTCATAAATCGTCTTGTAACACAGAGAACCTTTTGTATGGTTTCTGTTGTGTTCAGTGACGTCAAGCAGAGCTCAGAAATCTGTCAAAATGTTTAAGTACAACTTTGTAAGCTATGAAGCCAAACCATATAAAATTTTGTCAGAGCATTATGGTTACTGTATAGAGAAGCCTGGCTAAATATACTCTATATATCCCAAAATGCTTCAACTTCAACTCTATTTATAGTGCCAAATCATAACAACCATTATCCCTAACGGTACAAACAATTGTGCGTACTAAACAAGGCAAATACCTTCTTTCCTCACACCTCACACAGGCTGAGGAACGACTCCCAAAAACAAACAGGGACAGGGAAAAAAAAAGCAAGAAACTTCAGGGTGATTGACAGTGGCGGGGACCCCAGGACGGACAGACGGGCAGCAAGGAGAAAGACTAATTTAATTTATCTACTCAGGTTATCCACACAAAGGCTCTTAAAAGTCCTGTACTGGGCAAAGTACCGGGTTGAGAACACAGACAATATGCTCCTATTGGGCCATTATTTGGAGACTAAGTCCTTAGTCCAGTTTACGGCCATGGGGTTCTGGAAGGGAAAACAGAAAGAACCCTCGGCGTGGCACATCTCCTTATCTAATAAATGCTACAGGTTAAGTGACATGCTGTTAATTTCAGATGAAGAATTTGATGGATTTGCTCAAGAGGAGTAAACTGAAAAAGTGAGCGCGTATTTTGTATTTTGGGGGTTGAGCGTTATTCTGACTTAGTTGAATAGAATTCCGCTGACTTTTTCCTGACCATAAATACTTCTTATAATCCAGTGTGCTTTATAATCCCTAAAATACAGTAGCATTTTTAAAACTAAGCTTTGCTGTAGTTGACTGCATCTTGTGTCTTATAATCTGTCCTTTATTCCAGGTTACACGTATATTCTGCTATTTGACGGTTGTCACTCTCCAGTATTTGGTACCAATTATGCTCATCCTCTTCTCCACACTGTCACTCAAGGCACTAGGTAAGAAAAACAGGTTGAGGTCTTTAGGTGTCTGGTAGACCCAAATGTAAAACTCTGTCTTCAGCAATCGTTGATTATGGTTTTTAGAATTATTTTTGTTTTTTTGCAGGTGACTTCTCTTGGGGATTGGGTGCAGAAAAAACCCCAGGGGTGACTCCGGCTCTGGTTTTGCCCACTGCAGCACCGGTGCTGCCTGGCAGTATTGATGAAGATGAGGACGGTGTCGAGGACATGGAGGAAGACATCCAGGTCACAGTAGCTCACCTGACGGCAACATTAACAGCCCTGCGTGCCGTATTCACGCCTTTGTTTTTCAAAGGCTTCTTCACTTTCCTCACCTGGTGGGTGGCTGCCTGTCAGGTCGTCAGCTCTCTTTTCGGCATGTATTTCCATCAATATCTTATGCAGAACTAACAGTGGACGTCAGAGAGACGTACTGCTCGCACATACGTGTACCTGTAGTGCAGCTGGAGCCAGCTGATGGTTCCAGAAGATTCATGCTGCAGGGAATTGCAGGACAATTCCACAGTACTCACAATCTGGTTGTGGCAAAATCAACCATGGTTACTTGGACAGAAAGAAGGTGGACACTGTTTGGTTGGGACACTGGCTCCCATTCTCACCTTGTCTTCTTTATGAGCAACAGAATACTGGTATTAAAATAAGTACCGAACAAAGGCTACAGACACTTTGTCGCAACAGTGGTTGTGACAAAGTCGGTCACCAACGTGCACAGATTATTTTAGGATTGACTTATCAAGTTTTGAAGAATATCCTGATGCTGTATGACTGTAAAATGCCTTAAACTGAATGGGCAACATGGCTTTTCTGTAGTTGCACTGCATCCCAATGCACACAGTTAAAACTTGTTTAATGTTTGTGGATTAATTTGAAATTTTATGAATGAGGTCTAGATCCAAAAGTAAAAGACTTAGGGCTCCTTGGATTTTGCATGATACATGCTCACATCACACTGATACCAATCCGGAGGATCAGACTGAGCCATTTTTCTTTTTTTTTTTTGCACTCACAAATGTGGCAAAAACTATCCAGGGTGGCTGAGAAAAACTGTGGTAAAAAAATGAGAAACAATTTTTACAATATCTTTAAAGGGTTTTTTTAAAGGGCGCCTTATATAGACACCAATGTCTCATGGGGGATATTTTCCACACACATTATTTTTCAATTCCATTATCAACCAATACCGATAAAGGCTTTTATTTATTTACCTGTATGAACCACTGTATGACAAAGAGATTGATTGAATGAGCTGCATTGCTGCCATCTAGTGACATTCTATTTATTTATACACTTATCCCAAAAAAGTGTTTCTCGCAGACATTGTTCAGCAAAAACCAGGAACTACATAATCAGGTTTTCATCATGGGAGTAAAAACCAATAATTATTCTTACAGATATTACATATTAAGCTAATACTGTTCGATTGTTATTAATGTACAAGTAACTGTTATTAACACTATACAAATTTCTACTCAGGTTATAATTCTATTGAATATATAATATATTAAAGACTGTTTAATGAGCATCAAGTCATCCCCCAACTGTTCCAACTTTGCCAAAATGGTTTAGGTCCTGCCTAAATCTTCTTTCTGGTACTATCTGGAGTATTAGTATTTGCTACTGTGATTTTTGAAGTTTTTTTTTTTATCTGTTGTAACTTATTGTCATCTCACATTTGTATCCCTTATTTGCTGAGTGATAAAAATTAAAACACAAGTCACGCAATATAGTAGGTTTCAAACACACTAAGAGAACTGTGTGTGAAGCTTTATATTTATAGACATTTCTGGATTCTTACAGTGCCTGTCACTTTGAAAATGTGCCGTCTCTGTCCACTCCTGTCAGAAATGTTCTAATTTGTGAACAAGACATTGGTTGCCATCTACCCCTCTGAAATGACTTTCCCCTGTGTGATGTTATTTATATGCACTGCTGAATATTGAGTTTATTTACTTTTTGGTAAATGCTTGGCTCTGTTTTCACAGTGCTGTGAGGTTCATATATAATGTGCATTTTGTTATAGTTTTTTTGAATGCATGGTGTGAAGAATTGCAGTGAAACAAATCAAGTTTTGTCTGGTTTAATAAAAAAAATTAACAGAATTTTTTTTTTTCTAGCCATTATCTTATCAAATCAGATTTTCTGTAAGCAAAATGCATATATAAATAATTAAAATACAATGTTATACTTAAAAAGACACAAGGGATTGGATACTGGTAGGATTTTAGTTCAGATTTCAGGGAATCTTTATGTTGGTTTCCATTATCAGGTTCTTTTATATAAAAAAGTATAAATTTGTTAGTTGTCCTATAGTTTGTCCTAGTTTTCACCACTGGGTTGTTAAATTTCAGTGGATCATTCTGAGTGAGTGTTTGTGACCATGAGTTTACACGACCCAGACGTGCTCTATAGACTGAGTCTAGCCTTTTCTCCTGGGAGCAGACCAGACATGACCCCAGAGAGAAGGTCATTGAGGGAGGAGGGATGGTGAAAGACCTCAGTCTGACTTAGGGTGGGTAGAAAAAAACATCCAGCAGGACTGATATGGGAACGTGTCTACGAAATCCACACCAAAGATGCTTCTTCTGGATGGAAGTTATACATATGTGCCATATGTGTATATGCTGTATATGTATATATATATAGTAATTATAGTTTTTATATATATATATACAGTATATACAGGCACATATGTACACACACACAGATACATATCTTCATTTTCCACAACGAAATGTTTTACATCTCACTAACTTGTTATCTTTCCACTCTGACTCCAGCTACCTCCATGTCCTCAATCAATCAATCTCCTCTTTGTGTCCTACCTGGTAGCTCCATCTCTAGGATCATTCTTCTACTAATGTGTCCACTGTCCCTCCTCTGAACATGTCCAAACCATCACAATCTGTCTTCTCTAGCTTTTTCTCCAAACCTTCCTGTCTGTGTTGTCCCTCTAATCACCTCATTCATGGCACATATACTGTATACACACACACACAAATATGTTTGTGGATATACATACACACACCCACATATATACATATGCAACATGATAAAACCTGAATAACTGTCAGTGATCACCCTTATCCAATACTATTTACCTAAAATAAGGTGAGGTCAGAGGCAAGTTCACAAAAAATGTGAATTTTATTTCATTTTTTTTTTTGAGTGTCTGGCCCCAAGGCCCCAAAGGGCCAGAAAAATTCAGGCCCTTTGACAAATATAATTGGTGACCTGTGTGTTACAGTAGGATCTCCTTTTAGAAGAAACTTGAACAAAAAATATAGGAGTAAACATAGAAATAATCTCCATTTAAAAACAATCACACAAAGCGGAAATAAAACAGGTCCCTGTTCTGCTAAAGAAGCGTTTGTCAAACATCAAATTCTAAGCAATACATATTGAAAAATCTGATCTCATTTATTTTTCATGCTCATATTTATCTTAACAGCATTTAAATAAAGACAACACATAGGCTCCTGAATATAAACCTCATTTAAAGTCCCTTCAACAACAGGTGCATTTGCCAAACGTTTTAATGACGAGTCTCTGATAAAACTACTAAAATACATTATTGTTCCATAAAATTTAAGGCTTTCCATTCTCACCTTTTGTGGACTATGGTCATAAATAAAAGTAAATTAAAGTAAATATTTGAACTAATCAGGTAAGATCCATTAATTTTTCTATATAATCACAAAACAAAAAAAAACTCAAGACATTCAGTAAAAAAATGTATTTTAACAATAGTCTTATAATCAGACCTAAATAGACCTGCTATATTTATTCACCCACAGCCATGGCCAACACTATTAGTTCTCCAGCATTTTAGCCAGTGCACCAGTTTGCACCAGTTTTTGTACAACAGTGATGCATTCAACTGCTTAAATGATTTTGTTTGCAACGAGGCAAGGCCAGAAAAATCTGATAGAAATCCAAAAAAATATATAAATGCATGGTAAAAATGAAAGTAATTTTTATTGTAACCATGATCTAGTTATTCGTTACTCTATTCTTTAAAGATTTGGAAACAATTTAACAATTTTTGTCCTTGTATGTGACCAGAGTCACATAATTCCTCTAGAAGAAACAGCATCAACATTTACACTCCGTCCAAATATAGGGAGTAAAACTACTACAATGAAAAAAAAGTTGTTTTTTTTCCAACTCTAACGTATTCATACCTATTGAGTGTGATGACATCATTTCTGCTCTTGCCACAAGTGAAATCTCAGTACAAATATCATTTCTCAAAACTTTAGTTTAGTTCAGATAACATCTGCAAATTGCAAATTTCCTAGATCAGGAAAAATCAGCAGTATCTGACAGAATTGCAGGTTATGTGATATTTTGGCCATGACTGTACCTCATTGGATGGGGCAGTATTGCATAGGAACACTTTGGTCTCTTAAAAGCTGATTGTCAATAAAATGATGTCACTATATTCTCTGTGAAGGCAAAAATATTAGGACTGTAATGGCTCATCTTTCTTTGTGTGTGTGTATAAACATATATACAGTATAGATACATATATGTATTATGTATACTGTATATGTATATATGATAGAAAAATACTAGGATATATATGTATATATGTTTATGTATGTATATATACAAATACGTTTCTATATACACATTAAATATTATATTTTTCTATTGAATTTTTATATATAATAAAAATATTAGGATATATGTGTACATATATCTATATATATACGCATATGTATAAATATATTTATGTAGATTCATACCTTTATTTATATACACACAGAAAAACTCAGTATTACATACATCTTTTTGTGTTAATATAAATATATGTATGAATTTACTTAAATACATTAATACGTCCATACATACTGATTACAATCCTAACATTTTTCTATTACATATATATGATAAAAAATTAGGATATATATATATACACACACATACATATATAATTATATACCTATTTACTGTATATATAGGGTTAACATTTAAAGTCTATGAAGACACATCCTCTTTTAAGGTAACTGTGTAAGATTAGGCAACATAAAGCCACATGTAGCTGCAGTGCACCTTATGGTTTTTAGTTGTAATATTAACCAAAAACCATCATGTACTGATAGCATAGCTGTGAAGCATTGTGGTTAAAGAAAGCTACACGCACTTCTACTGCTAGGAACAAAAAGGCAGCTATATACTGTATATATATATATATATATATATATATATATATATATATATACACTGTATATATCTTTGACATATTTCCAGTTGAACTGAAATATTCATCTAAACGTTACACAAAGGGAGGTCCAATAAAATCAGTCATCTGATATGGGCCAGATATTATGTTATATGAAATAATAAAACCTGAAAACACAATTCCTTGTTTTTACCAAACATGCAGAAACCGCATGTATGGTCCTGAGACGTTTACCTCAGTTCCGGGGCCAAACGGCCACATACATCAGTATCAGAAATTATCGCAAAATCAGATATCGGTATAGGACATAACTACTTATATGTCGTTAAATACGACTGTGCACAAGGTGACAGCATGCTGCAAAATATACAGTTTTATGGAGGAAAATCTTTTCTAGACAGTTCTTTTTTTCCTCAAACAAACCCATCTTTTAGAAAGTGAGTTTGATATTAAAGGTTATTAAATCAATCCAAAAGTCTTTGCCTCAAAGCAATAGTTTTTTTAACGACAACAAAAACACCAAAAAGCTTCACTTTGATACGCATCTAGGCACATTATACTATTAGAAATAAGGCAAAGGTGTCGACGATGAGCGGTCAACTCATGGAGAAAACGGTTATTCGGGCTAAAGTGTTTTTAACAGATGAAAAACGTAATGATGTGTGTGCTTTAAGCTATTTAGAAATTAACTGATTTGGAAGTCAATTCTTCCTAATCTTAATCTGAACGTTGTCAACCTCATAGGTTGAAGTGAAGGACTATTTTGGTAGAACATTGGTCCCACAGCTCGACTGTCCCAGAACTCAAACTCACCTAAAACGTTTAATCACATTATTTCTCCCCAAAACCAACAAACTAACTGAAAATGAAGGAAACTTATTTCATATCACACCATGATAACCAGTGGATTATTGGTGTTGTTTCCCAGCTGAGACCAATTATATGTGATAAGACCAGAATCAGGGTCCTTCCTGTCTGGGACCGTGGGCTTTTATTCTGGTTTTGCTAAAACATGGGAGACGATGGCAGTGGGTATCGAGACGGTGACCATCCAGCCGCCACCAGGCCGCTATCTGTGCCAGCTGTCAGTCATCTGGGACGGCCTCACCGGTTGTCCAACGTCCTTCTCCTCCGGTGGATAACAACCTTTGGGAAACTCTTTTGTCCCGTTGGTCGGCCGGCCTTCCGGTGGTGAGCGACAAGCCGAATCGAGGTCGCTGATTGGAGAAGGCTGGCGGAGGTGGTGCAGAGGTGGAGAGGTGGGCGAGGGCATGTGCTCGGGAGAACTGCGCTCTGATTTGATGTTGAGGTTGAGGGAGGACAGATTAGGAGCGGCCGAGGAGCAACACTGTGAAGAGAAAGAGCAACCCCCACTGGACATCCTGGGAAAAACAAGGGGGTAGATGTTCAAGAATTTAGAAAACAGAAAACGATTTGATAAAATAAAAAATATATATATCGGAGTTAAACGTCAACAAATAGACATACTACTCTGACTACTTTAAACTTTCTCTGTTAATGATTAATGATATTTAAAACATAAAACAATACAAATTAACTTTAAAAACAACATTACACACATACATGTGACTGTGTCTTACATCAGTTTATTACATCAACTTGTTATCAAACACTTTCTGACGCATGAACACACGTGCAATTAAAATAATGTTGAGCTAAATATAGAAATATAAAATTTTTAAAATGTATTTTTTCATATAAAGGAACATGATTTATATTTGTCTATATATAATATGTATTATTTAATTATATATTTTTAATTTAATTTTACAAATCATTGAACAGACAAAGAAATAAAAAGAGACAATGCTTCAGCAACCAATCACAATTAAGCATTCCTCCTGATTGTATTGTTCCGCCTTTAAGGTAACAAATATCATTACAACACAGTGTTACTTGATTCTGACTGCCATCTCACTATTGGTAGCCTCAAATCAAATAAAAACATACAACTGTTCATTTTGTTCCAAATGAGTGTATGTCCATAAAAAAATGATTTCACAACCCTCCCAATAAAGTCTTCAGGGGACACAGCTGACGTCTGCATGCTTACCCTGGGTTATTATGAGGCTCCTGGGGGAGCTGTGTTGTCTGCCAGGGGTTCACGGCTCCTCTCTGTAGACTGACAGACTGATAAAAACCAGGCTGACTGTACTCTGAAACAAAGAAAAGACAGATTTTTTTTGGATTAGCCAGCTGCTACAAACAAGAGGTAAAAAGTTGTGATGGGTTTTAATGCTCATGTCACCAATTATTTGTTATAAGGCTGTTTCTCAAGACAGATGCGGGTGAGGTGAGACTATTAAACTGATATTAAAGACCAATTTCTTGGACTGTAAATATTCATAAATGAAGAGGTGCAGTTACTGATAGTTATTGGTATTTTAATTGCATCAATGAATGGGTGAATGGGACAGAGACAGTTTGTGGACCAGCAGTTGATTATCACTGGCTAATGGTATTATTCCACCAACCACAGACCAGGACACCTATAAATGAGACAAACAAACAAGCAAATATATGCATCGTATGGTTAGTTCAATGTTCCTGAGAGACGAACCTGGAGAGACAGGGGAGGGAAGGCTGTAGGTTCCCATGTTGTGTCCCAGCAGTCCTGCCTTACCCATGGTCACCATGGAGCTGCTGTTGTGCAGACCCTGGTACAACAGTCCCCTCTGATGGTCAAACACAGAAATGGCCAAATGTAAGTATAGCAGTACTGAGTCGAAGTTCAAGTGGGAATTTTGTGAATGTAAAAATAAGAAATGCATCAACGCTTTTGTTGCCACGTGTCCTGGGTTCAGTGTTGGCTGTCGCTGACACCTCAGGGCAAAACTGCTGACTTACAGATGAGCTGTGGTTGTGGTTGACACGTACGGCCTGATTAGCAGCGTGTCCTCGCAGGCTCTCGCTGCCCATGGTCAGAGGGGAAGGACTCTTCACGTCCAGAGTTCGGGTTAAGCTGCTGTGGGACAACACAGAGTAACCGATACCTGCGCAATGAAACAGAGCAACAGAAAATGAAACGAGACTTGAGCTTGTCTTGTTTCAATTATTTCATCTCTCTGTCTGTCTGGGATTAAGGAAAATTACTGTATATTAATTTTCACATACATTACAAAAAGTCTGTTAGATTTGTTGTAATAATAACAATAAACCAAACCTGGGCAAACTATGGGTTGAGGGCCAGATGTGGCCCGTTTGGCATTTTAATCTGGACCACCCATCTTGTCCAAATTAAACTATTAATTTATATCCTCATGATACTTTTGACGTTTCCTCGCAGCATTTCCTCAATAGATAGCATATAAATGGAAAAAGTATTTTAGCATTTTGGCCTTCAATCAGAAGTTTTATAAGTCATTTACCTCAGTTCACACAAATAATCTATCTGGCCCTGACCAGACCTTGGTGTCAAATTGTAGGACCCACTGTGGCCTTGGGGTCAAAATGTTTACCTAACCCTAATGTTTAATCATTAAATATATAAGAAAAAAACTAAACTGACCTAAATTAAATTTCACCATTTAAAAT
>JAFBJS010057809.1:54537-107842 GCA_016785265.1 Paraplagusia blochii
ACACATTTATACATATATTCAAATATGTATATATATATATATATATACACATATACATACATACAAAATATATATACATATAAACCCATACACACACACACATGTGATTCCTTGAAAAAGAGTAGAAATTGTTAAATATTAAATATATATACAGTATATATATATATATACACACACACACATACATATATCATATATATGTATATACACACACATATTGTATATATCTGGACATATTTGAATATATATGTATAAAATTCTGTAGATTTAAGCAGAAACAATTTCCACATTTTTAAGGAATCACACATATATATACATTTACATGTATATATGTATATATACATATATGTGTATGTGTTCATATGCATATATATTTGTATATATTTATATATATGTGTATGTATGTGTTTATATGTATATATATATTTTGTTTATATATGTATTTACAGTATATAACACATGTTCCACCATTCTGGCTCTACATATTTTAGAAGAGGAAATTGCTTTCTTGATATTTAATTAACTTTTGATACTATGTCAGTGATAATTTGTCAAAGTATCTCTGACATAGTATCAAAAGATACTCTTACAGTGTATTTGTTTTTCTTTGCTGAATACCATACAAAAATGAAGAAATATTCGATTTCATATGCCTAAGAGAATTTTTCCAAATTTAGTTTTGAACCTGAGCGTAGTCTAAGAAAAAGTATGAACTCCAATACAAAGATAACTGCTGTTAGATATAAACATTTCTTATTGTTAAAGTGTACTTTACGTTTTGTGGTTTATGTTCTGAAACAGCATGGTTTCACTGATGTGGACAATCAAGGTGACACAGAACGTCTGTGTCTTGATGTTGATGAAACATTGTAGAAAAAAAAGTTGAATAAGTCACACTATGTGCACCGACTGCTCAAGGACCGTAGAGGAGGCAGACTGTGGGACAGGTGCGATAAACTCTGTACAGAAACCACACATCTGGTTACAATGAAAGGCTAGTTTCACAAACCAGTCCAAACACACCAACACACCAACACACGACGTGTACTTTGACTTCCTGTGAGTTCACAGCCAGCTGCACTCACAGTTCATGTGAATTTACCAAGAATTAGGTGAGAAGGCTGGAGAAGTGTGAATGGGTTTTGTTTCCACAATTGCCTATATTTTAAGATACATATTTTCACAAATTTCAAATGATAGAAATTAATAAACATTAAAACATTATGTCTAAAGCCTCAGACATTGACCTCTTAATGAGATTATTTTTGTTTTCACATATTATATACAGTATATGGTTTTGCACAAATAGAGACATAACAATACTATAGTATGTATGTCAAACCAAATCTGGCCCCGTGTACCATTTTCTGTGGTCTTCTTAAAATACATATATATTTTTAAGAGACTGAATGAGTAAAATGTTTAAATTCAGGGTATGTCATTTAGGTTATATTATTGTAATTTCATTAAAGCCCATATTTATATTCATTTATTAAAAACACAAATTACTATAATGTTGCCTGATTTTGTGTCCAACATTCATATACGGTTCAGCAACAAAAACAAAAATTACTGCGTTTTAAAATTGAGCCGACAGCATGACTGACGCTGCCAGCCCTGATTGAAATGATCATAAACCCTGAGTCTTTGACTTCAGGCACCGTTAAGTCGAAGCTCACACAGTGTATAAGAACCACTGTCACCCACCTACACAATCATGGAGTTATAAACCTTATGCAACAAAGTCGTCATCTGCATATAGTATGATGATAGTATGATAAAACTAGCTCTTGCACATAAAACGCAAATATTATTGCTGTAAATATGTTGTATAATAGAATGGGGGAATAATAGAATTTTGTTAGTACAAGGCATTCAGCAGAGTGGTACAGTGGGAGTGTGCTTGGCCCATAACCCAGAGGTTGATGGTTAGAAACCATCCTCACATTACATGTTTCTGTTTCTGACAACCGCAATGGTAACCGTTATTTAGTGGTTTTCAGATAATGTTCTCCGTAGTGTAGTAGTAACCATTCTTTCCTGAAGTTTATGGGTTTGATTCCCAGAAGAACAACATGTTTGACAGTTATTATACAGTCATAGAAAAAATGATTAGACCACTCTGCTGTTTTCTTCAATTCCTTGTTCATCTTAATGCCTTGTTCCACTAAAGGTTTATCACCGGGGGGAAACAATGAACACAAAACCATGCAATGACTAAAAGCACTGTATTTGTCAGTACGATGTTATTGCTGGTGATGTAGGAACGGAAGTGATTTTTGTCACTGTCAATAAAACCATGCAAAATGGCCAGAAATCAGCTCTGAAATTAAAATTAATTATGAGCCTTTTTTGTTGTTATTATATTTGTCCAGATTAATGAAGATTAAGTGGAAGCAGACTTTTAAATGGACAAGAAATGAAAGAAAGAGTGGTTTATAAATTTTTTCCATGACTGTATATGAGTCATTTTATGGGAGGTGGAGACTTAACCACAAAACACTTGATCGAGAATGTCGCATATCCAGGATGTCCTGTATAAATGAACTCTAAATGTACAGGTATCTACGTGTTATTACCATCTAAATCTATAGATTCATTACCTGATTGTTGAGACATTGTTGAGAACCCAGTTTGGCTGTGTGACGCTGCAGGACTGGCAGAACCAGGTCTGGAGCTAATGGGTTTGAAGGCCGGGGGTCTGTGTGAAGCCCCGTCCGAGGCAGAGTTGTTGTTGAAACTGTTTTCACAGCCAGCAGACAACAGGAACTGGGCCTCAGGGCTGAGCAGTGATGGAGCCTGAGGTTGAGGAGTAGAAAACATGCCCAAGTTTGTACGACATTCAGAGGTGAGACGTGGTCAGTGTGGATGAGTGTGGGTGGACTGACATAGAAGCGCTGGCGGGCCACGGACAGATCCACGCCCTCTCGCCGGGGATATTTTTCTGAGGCCTCCTCACCGTCATGCTCTGTGCCGTCAAGACCCAGACCTTTTCTTCTGAGGGTCTGTTGCAGAACGGACAAAGTGCACAATAATACTTTGAGTGAAAGGTAAAATAACAATTTAATAATAAAAAAAAAAATCTTTGAATATCTGATATCTTAAAGAATCTCATTATAAATAGCACAGGCATACAATAAATGCATTAAAAAGCATTATATAAATGACACAATGGTTAGTTAATCACAATTAGTTTGAAGGACCAAAGAAATACTGTATGTATATATGTATTTTTTGTTAAACCAGGTTTAAACCATTAAAGAAATAAATATAAAGTATAACATTTTCCATTCATGCAACATATTTCCTCATTTGTGATTCTATTAATACAACTACAAATATTTAATTTTATTGATATAATTTTTTATGTAACCAGTAGTTTTCATATTTATTTATTCAGTCAACAGATTATTTTAATTAAGTAAAAAAATATTTATTTTCTCTGCTCATCAACCAATCTTTTTTTTATTATTTCTGTGTACTCCATGCAGAATGAATAAATATTTGTGATTGCTTCACATGGAATATAAATAAAAGTAAATTAAATAAATAATAAACTAGCTAAGAAATGACATTTATAATTGGAATGTAAAATTATATAAAAATTTATATTTAACAAGCAGCTAAATAGTTTTAAAAACTAATTAAAATACCAGTATGCGTATGAATGAAAAGAGAGTGAAAAATAAATATATTTTTTTCTCCAACAAACTGACTGCGTCTTGCCGGGACAGTACCTCCAGTATGTCTGAATTGGTGCGACTCTCGTGGGGCTCGCTGTATTCCGTGTACTTGAGCAACACTTTGTCCATGTCTGTGCTGGCGTACTGGAACAGACGGTTGGTGCTGTTGAAGATGATGAGGGCGATCTCACAGTCACACAGCACGCTCAGCTCGTACGCCTTCTTCATCAGACCAAACTTACGCTTGGTAAAAGTCACCTGGGTCACAACAAGCAGGTCATCAGTCTATCAATAGTACAATCTATGTACTATTTAACATTTATAAATATATCACAAATGTAGAAAATACAATTGTCAGCATAAACATTATCATGAGGATTATATTTAGTAGAAAAAGTTTTATTTCCAATTTTAATGCATTTCCTCAAATTTGTGAGATGTTTGACTTTCTCACAGAATTTTGTTGAAGTGAGTTTATTTTAGAGAAAAGCTTAGGTTTGTCATGTTTCTCCATCACTGTGATCTTTCTGATGGACTGATGGTCATGATTCATATTTAACACGGTCACCCCGCATGCCAGTAAAAAGTTAAAAATTCCCACTGCAGATGCTCGCGTGCACACAGTGTGTTTACGTCCAGGGAAGCTGAGCTGTCACAGTGTGTATCCCTGCACTCTCAGCTATGACTACTGTATCTATGTATAGAGACGGCTGCTCTATTTAATGTTGCATACTTCGCACATTTGTGCAACAGAATGCTGGGCTAAAAAAGAACATGTATTGTGTCGCAACGATAACCACAAAGAAGAAATACACTTAATTAAAATTGGAAATTATGATACATATAAATAATGAAGTAATTAAAAGATTTGAGTTTGATTAATGAAGAAAATAAGAATTACATTTTAAAATATAAATTTCAAGGTTTCTTTCTGTAAACCTAAATAAATATATTGTTAAAAACCCCAAATGAACATTTTTATTCTTATTTTCTGTTTAATATGATCAACATCATTGAGTCCTATAGTCCTACAAACAGTGGTAATAAATACTTTATGTTGAGACAAGTCTTCAAAAGAGGACTCTGCTAAAGGGTCATAATGTTGGTTGTTAAACCTTCATCACTTCCTATTGCTTTTATTGGCCCTCAGAAACACTGTAACCGAAATGCTGCGAAAGTGAAAGACCAAAAAACTTAAGAAGTCAATTCTACACAGTTCTGCATTTGTGCTCACCTGTCTATTCCTCTGGTCCAAAATGGGGGAGATCTGTATTTTCTTTCTTCCCATTTTTCTGTCTTCTGTCAATCAGATGCCTATTGTTGAAATAAAAAAAACAAACAAAAAAAAAAACACCCAACATTAGAGACCAATGGCTGAAGTTTTACTGCGTTACTGCAATGAGCCTCTTGATCTACATGGAAAAAAAATTTAAAAAAACCCTCCAACTTCATGTGTACATCTTTTCATCTTTGCAAATTGAATTTTCCCCTTAATTGTTTGCATCAATGCCCATAAGTATGAGATTTACAGCATGAAAAAACACAAAAATTACATTCAACATAAGAGATGCTTGAAACAGGGCAAGGGGCTGCATGCGGACCCCGAGCCGCAGGTTTGGCATTTTGCCTGTTATAGAGTATCAACATTCTGTTATGACATCATATACAGTTGATGTTAAGCCTTTAGCTAATAAACCAACTATATTGGAACCAACCATCAATGTTAAAGCACTAGAGTAAACTCATATAGCACATTCATATACAGATAATACACAATAAAAACATATAGTTCTATTACATCAACAAAATAAGGTGTGAAAACAAAGAATCGATTAAGAAAATCCACCTTGCAAACACCAGCACTGCTTAGGAAAAAAAATCATTAATCTTCATCCGCTTATCTGTTACCAGGTCACACGATCAGTACTCTCCACGACCACCACCCAAATCACACTGCACTGTACCTTCCTGCAGGTGATGAGCCCAATGGAAGGAGCCAACCACTCTAACTGGTATTCAACCCTGGATTTCCACACGAATTGGGTTTTTTTTTCTTTTATAAAATGATCACTTATTTTCTCACTTCTTTTACAAAACGTGTCTTTCTCATGCACCACTGAGGCCCAAAAATAACTTTATGAGAAAAATGCATTGAAGAGCATCTTTGAAGGAGATATAAATGTCTCAGCACAGAGCTCCATAAACCTGCTGCCATAAAATATATAAAATAAAATGCGAAAAAAAAAAAAAAAAAATGAATACGTGGTATTTAAGCTATGCATGATTCCCTTTCTAGTTACTCATCATGCGCGCAACCTCCTCTCACACACACAGCCCTGCTGTTGGTCTGTGGAATTTAGTCTTGCATAAAACCGGACCACTTTGAAGGAGATATAAATGTCTCAGCACAGAGCTCCATAAACCTGCTGCCATAAAATATGTAAAATAAAATGCAAAAAAAAAAAAAAAAAAAATGAATACGTGGTATTTAAGCTATGCATGATTCCCTTTCTAGTTACTCATCATGCGCGCAACCTCCTCTCACACACACAGCCCTGCTGTTGGTCTGTGGAATTTAGTCTTGCATAAAACCGGACCACCCTGGTTTTGGGAACCACAGATTCAAACCTACAAGTATAAATTTACTATTTAACCAGCCTTAAAAAATATATATTCAATAATATCTAAATATGTGACTGTTGGGGACGGGGGATCAATTTTATTTAAAAATCCTCCCAACCCCCTGATAGTGACAGGGGGTTTATTTCCACCCACATGAGGCAATGCTGTCTAAAGTTAGAGGCACACAGTCTGACCCCCCCATGGTCTGGGTTAACCGTGGGCCAGCAGCGCAGCGCACACTCGGCTGCTCCATGTGGCCCCGAGAGACAGGGTTATAAATACACGTGGCTCCTTTTAAAGGTTCAGCTGGTAATAGCTGAAACCAAACAACAGAAGGAAAAAACGGTGTGTTTCTGAAAGATGTGTGACACCGAAAAAAAAAAAAAAGGAAAACACCCACTCCTCTCTCATGGACGCTAAAAGAAACGAAGAAAAAGAAGAGTTTGGGGTTGCAAAGTAAACGATGCGCCGCAGTACAACGTGGAGAATGAGAGAAAACAACTGCGCCCAAATGTGACACCTGTGATGAACTGAATAGATGTATTTTTATAATAAAACTGCAGCATCACATCACACTGACGATAAGCTCCAACAAATGTGACTGAGCCGTATTCTACTCGACTAAAGCCCAAGGGGTTTTTACTGGTTTTTCCCCCTAATACGATTTGGACATCTCTATATTTAGATCCCTGTCCTTTTAATGGTGTTCCCACGAGCCCTTGAAATGCCCACCACAATGTACCCTTAGTGTACAGACATCTGGGGCATTTCTAAGGAAACCACCTCGTTGGCCTCGCCACTACCTTATAAAGTCCTGTGATACATAACAATCACAAATTAAAAGATACAATAAAAATTAAGTGGATTGCAAAAGAAAGGTTTGGTCACTGTAAACTCCTGCGTTGCCATATCTGCATTTTTTTTTCCAGCTGAAGAAAATTCTCATCTCACGTCAATGGATGGAGACAGTGAGAAGAGAAGGAAGTGGGACAAAAGTACGTAAATGGGGCGGAAAGATCTTCATCAGAGAAAGTTCCCTCTCTTCTCCTTTGAGATACAACAAAAAGGACGTTCACGCTGACACGCGTGACTGTGAGGATAAATATAGCTGCACCTCCACTGTAGTTAGTGTAGAACCTGATGTGCTGAGTAGCTTTGTCAAGTGTCTAAACACTGACAGGGGAAAAAAAAAAAAGAGGAAAAAGAAAAACAACCTGCAATGCCGAGCACGTCAGCTAATTCGGGACATATTTCAGTACAACAGCCAATGAGGTCGCGGGAGCTCGTACAACCCACTGTGACTTCTTTCTTGCTTTAAGATTAAGATTAAGATTAAATTCCTTTTTTTTGTCATTGTGACGTTGTGATTCACACCACAGCGGACAACGAAATTTGGCCTCTGCATTTAACCCATCACCAAAGTGAGCAGTGGGCAGCTAATGAGCGCCCAGGGAGCAGTGCGTAGGGACGATACCATGCACAGGGCATCTCAGCGGTAACTTGGCGGTAGGGGGATTCGAACCAGGGACCTTGCGGACCCAAGTCTATAACCACTAGGCCACTGCCCTGGTCTTGGAGCACTGGTTCTAAACCTGGGTTTGATTGAACCCTCTGGGTTTGGTGAGTCGGTCTTAGGGGTTCGGTGGAGCCTCTGCCGCTGAGGTCAAGACACCGTGGAGGTCAAGACACCCCAACTCAACCTACTAAAGTAGGGTTCGGTGAATGCACATATGAAACTGGTGGGGTTAGGTAGCTCCAACGAGGTTAAGAACCACTGTCTTGGAGCAACTCAACAACCTGTCAAGTGGATGAAAAAAAAAGAGAAAAAAATGGGTTTGGCTTTATTGGTGTCATCACATTGGAGAGAGAGGGAGAAAATAAAAAGCAAGCCAATCAGTGTGTTTACTGTTTCTGTACTATTCATACACACACACACACACACACTTGCATACACACACACTGAGTCTTGCAGTTTCTATGGGGAGAGGCTGCACCTTAGTCTGTCGCCTTCCCAGAGGCCAGACAGTGGAAAACACCTCAGGCACTGACTGTCCTGTTACCTGACACATCTTTACAGCTTCTGTCTAATTGAAGGTAAATTAATTGAGATTAATTAATCTGATTAATACAGCAGATAAATAATGGTAATTACACTACTCCGGTAGAGTAGCTCTGTTCCACTGGTCGTAACAAATAAATTAATAAAGATATATGGATGGACAGATGGACAAACAGATGGATAGACAGACAGACAGACAGACAGACAGACACTACGCTTAAAAGACAGACACTACGCTTAAAAGACAGACGGACAGATGGAAAGATACACAGACAGTCAGCTACATAGACAGACAGAGGGTCGGATGGACAGACGGACAGACAGAAGGACAGACAGAGAGATAGACACATACAGATACATAGATAGAGAGATAGATAGACAGACAGACAGTCAGCTACATAGACAGACAAACAGACAGACAGAGGGGCGGATGGACAGACGGATAGACAAAGACAGACAGACATTCGGACAGATGGATAGACAGACCGACAGATAGATAGACAGACAGACAGACAGACAGACAGACAGACAGACAGACAGACAGACAGACAGACAGACAGGCAGACAAACTTGTTCCCTCATGGTGTTTTCCTGTACTAGTATTAAATAACTGATTTGTTTGTAACTGGTACATTTGACTTTTATCCATTGCCAAATTGTATCCACATCCATTTCCAAAAAACAGTTGGATCAGGACCAGGGAATAGTTCACTGTCTGGGTTCAGAGCGTGTTATAAAGTCACTTAAATCCAAGATGATTGGATGTGAACTGAATAAAAAAAACTACTTATTTTTGTGCTATTGACATCAAACTCACTTTGGCCCAGAGTTAACGTCTCCAAAATTAAAGCCTGTTCTCTCTCAGTGGGTGGCGCTCATGGAGACTGATGACTCCTCGACGCAGTAATGGATAAATGGAAGAAAATGTATGTATGTATGGATGGATGGATGGATGGATGGATGTTTGGATTGGCCATTTCTTTCAACTGTTAATTCTCTATAAAGGTTCTGCACGTACCAGTTGTTGTCTACAGAACTCACACATCTTTGCCTAATACAGTGTCCTAAATACCCTCACTATTCATTATGCAACACCACAGACTGTGCCAGAACTTATGAACAGGCACTGGACCTTCTTAAAGATTCTAGGCTGTACCGATGGTTTAGTCCCTCACTTTATTTATTACCTTAAATAGTTAAACTAAATATTTGCTTTGTGATACATTAACCCTCAGCCCTTTGGTCGACCACACATTGAGTCTGACACAAGCTCAATTAACAAAAACTGTTCATTGTTAGAATTTGTCATTTGCATTGCAATTATAAATTGCATTTTTTCCCCATTGCTTTCTTGGTGTGGCCTTTAAAGGGTTAGAGAAATCATTGATTTTCACTCATATGACTGACTTTCAGTCTAAAATGCATTCTATTCCAAAAAAAAAAAATGCAATTGCAGTGTTGAAGAAGCTCAATGCGAAGCTAAAAAGACTGTTTCCATTAAAGGCAGATCAACAGGGTGGTGGAGTCTTTGCAGCAGTAATTGTGGACAAATATTGGTCTAATTTTACCAGGAGATAATTGAACTGCCTTGATACAGACAGGGTCATACTGTACATACTGAGCACAACACTTGATCTCGTCTGTGTCAGGATGGAGGCTGGGAGAGAGAAAAAAAAAAAAAGACAAATCCCAACTAAGGTCTTCTGGTCGTCTCCGTGCGACGTTTAAGGACATTTTCCTCACCTGATTATTTTTGAGTGTGCAAGCTAAAACGAAAAGGAGCTAAAAACTTGCTGACGTCATTCAAAACAGCGCGTTCAAGAATAGCCCGTCTGTCCACGAGTTGCCAAGCATCCCTGTCTAATATAACCTCATCCATACAGCGCTCAAAATGACACAGCAGCAGACAGGACTCACTGCACCCTGCGCATTGGCAACGAAAACATCCCGGGTACAGCGTTCATCAGCTCCGCCAGCTCTGCGGTGATGTAACACGGCAGGACACGAATCAGAGCAGGAGCAGCGCATCATTCATCTCACCTGTTGATGGTTGTTCGACCTCGGCTTTCCTTCTCCTGCTAACTTTCACCTCCTCAGTTGACGCCGCAGCACCGGGGCAGAGCGAAGTTGCGAGTTAAAAACGAAATAGAAAGCATCGAGGTGATCAGTCAGCCGAGCGACGTCAGTCTCCGTCCTGCGTGTCGGTGCTTCCTCGGCGTAGATTGTTTTCACCTGATGATGCACTAGTTAGATACAGATCACCAAAGTGCGCCGCTCTCCAACAGCTGGCAGCTGCAGCCCGCCTCCCCCCTCACCACAGCCCGCCCACTCTACGCAGCCATTGGCCAGCTGCCGCTCGGCCTGCTCTCTCGCTGTAGCGAGTGAAGGGGCAGGGGCGGTCCTAGGATGTTTGTCTCCACAGGGGTGGCCAGATGTGGTCAGCGTTGATCTGAGGGTGTCTCAGAAAACTGAGCCTCATTCTGGTTAGCCAGGTTCGGTTCCGGTCGATTTTAACATCTATACTAGAGGTGTCTAACTCATTTGACCAACGGGGGGCGGGGCACCCCAGCAATAGACAGTTTTGCTGTTATTTCTCTATAATGTATTAGTGCATTAGAGGGACAGTTTGGGGCAGTGTTGAGTGGTTATGGCAATGGACCTTGGTTTGAAGGGTTCCATGATCAAGTCCACCATCTAACACTAGCTTGGGCAATTATTTTGTCTCGCAGGCCACGAGTGGTGCTAAAATTTGAGTCACGGCCGAGGAAAGGACCAGAAAGATTGAGTATTTTCATGAACTAAGATATATGATGAATAAAGTATTGATTAAAGGCAAAATGCTTCAAGCCTCTTTAGTCATTTATTCAGGAAATACTGGCTTTGCAGGGAAAAGGTAGAAGGATAACAATAACATAAATTAAAAGTATAATTTGGACAAGTCTGGTGGGCCCAAGTCAGAGCTACCAGATTACCACTGAGGTCCAATGAGCATGCCACCATCCCCAATCACTGCTCCGTGTATGCTCGAAGCTGCCCATTGTGATGGGTGAAATACATAGGAAACATTTTGTTATGTGCAGTGGTGGGAATCACAATGACAAGGAGTTTGCTTTTATTTTCCTTCTTTTGGTTAAAAAAATCATCAACATTTCTAACACTTTTCTAGCTCCCGCACACCACGAAATTCAATTTAGCATGCCATATTTAGCCAACAGGCCTTAAGTTTGGCACGATAACTAGAGCATATGTTTCAAACTCAAGACCCCAGGTACCAAACGTAGCCCTTCAGGTCAATTGATATGGTCCGCAGGAGCTCAGAAAGCATTTTATAAAGTCTATTCAGATGAGTTTCCTACCTTCACAGCAATGAACAATATTTGTTACTTGAATAAATAATAATTAGCTGGAGTACCATGCATTAATACATTATAGAGTGTAGTTTCAGCTGTACCGTCATACAGTAATAAATAGTCCTTAAAGGAAATAGATTGCAGGTAAAAATGAGTTTGATAACACCTAAATATAGTTTTAATAAATAAAAATAAATAAGTACAAACTGCCATTTTACTTAAACCATCAGGTTGACATGAAGTGGGATGATTTTATTTATCATTTTAAAAAAGAAATGAATTGTCTTTTCCAAATATAAAGCCTAGAACAAATCCTATGACTCTACAAGCAGTTAATTTATTACTATTAAAAAACTAACTTTTGAAAAAAAAAATTGTGAAAATATTGCAAATTGTATTTTTTTTCTTTTTTCCCCAGAACTGATTGCATTGGCCTCTATTGACCTAATGAAACGTGACAGCTAATTGGGTGAAAATTCTACTTTTGTTACTGGCAGATCATCCCAATTTGGAAAATTTTGATTATATCTTACTGTAAACGTACAGTCCAGTGATTCTGTGTACAATGATACATACTGTAGCTTAAATCCTCTTTGTTGGTGATGTTATTTAAAAACCAAAGTGAGTGGGTTTTTTGAGCAAAAAAAACAGGTTGTCCTATATAGATAGCTGTCTGATTAGGTCTTCTCAAAATACACTATTTAACCATAACATAAACATAAATAAAACAAACAAACAAAAAACATTCCTGTGTCTTATACAGGCGAAAAAAGAAAAAAAAAGCAGATAAAGGGACAGTGGTGGAGAGCAGACAGTGTATCATGAGGTTAAACAATATATTTAGCACTAATAACTGAATGATCTGCTCAATTTACTATTTTTGAGATGCGACAAGATGTTCTCCTAAAAATACGACGGTCCTAAATTATTACAGATCACGTGAGCAGGTGTAGACAACAACTCCGTCTCTATTTCGGTCTCGCACGCATATTAGCACTGTAGCCATACACTCATCAAGCATACACACTCAAACACATGATTCGCCATCCCATCGGGCAGCTCAAACTGTGAACCTGATGCAATAGTTAGCAACATCCCCAGTGGACAACAATAGCTTTTACCTGCAGGATTCATCTGCACCAGCTTCATGAAGCTGTCAGAAAATAGAGCAATCCCAGAGCTGCATACAACCAGTTAATCACCTGTAGCTAAGGGGAAATTAGAATTCCCAGAGGTTGTGTTTATGCACATCCTGACGATGTGCTACGAACACCGGGAAAGGTCAGTCAGAGAGTTGACTGGCAAGTGTGATCTTTAGATGTACAGTACAGTCTTTGACAGAGCTGTGAAATGACATTTCATACTAAAATATATCTTTTGCAGTTCAATGGTCAAGGGTCAGTTTAAGGACAGCAAAAATAAGTCATTTTAATCACTGAGACAAAAAATAAATGCAATTATAATGGTAAAAAAAAAACTTGTAAAATGTAAAAACAATTGATTGTTCTGTGTATATGTATAAATATATATATAAATATATATTAACATATGTAGTATATCACTTTGGATAAAAGCATTATAGCATGAAAATGTACCCAAATATATACATTTATGTAAATATATTTATTATAAATGTATAATATTAAACTTACAATATATTTTGAATATATTTTGATATATACATACATATCTATATGCATATGTATACATATGTGTCTATATTTCTACTGTATGTATTTATATGCATATATACAATAAAATATAAATTTAAGTCTTATGTACTTTTTGTACATAAACAGTATATACCTATACATATATACATGAATATTTATATTTCTAGATATACATGTATACAATAATACACAATTGTATGCATTAAATAATCTCACCTACATGATTCGAGTGTATCGGTCCACACACACACACACACATATATGCATAAATATATATTTATACAGATTTGTATTCCTATATATTTATATATGCATATGTTAATATTTACAAATAGAACAGAAGTTCTATTTGCTCAGCCAGGTATCAGTCCATTGATTTGTAAAACTGGAAAAGGGGTGTGAAAAAATATGGGTTCACAGAAATATTGAAATATTTCTCAACAATATGTTTTCAATGTTCTACAAAACTGTATTCATTTTCATGAACACAAACTATGAATAAGGATTGTTGTAGTGACCATTAAATATCCATATTCATGGAATTGTTTGGATTTTGTGTTGTGTAAAATATATTAGGTGTTAGGTGATAATTGTGAATAATAAATTTACAAGTACATGACAATTTTTCTCTTTAATTTGTTTATCCAAAACAATCTACAACTGTTTTATTTCTTTTTGAGCAAATAGAAATGTATATTTATCTGCTCCGAGTTAACTGATGTATGTCATGAACAGTAATTTGTTTACTATGCTGAGTTTTTCTATAATTAGATAACATGAAAAAATATATAATTTTCTCAATATATTCTGTTGTTATTGGGTATCATCAGATACTCACCAATTGCACTCCATTAAGTATAATTATCCAGGGGGTCTTTACAAAGTGGTGATGTACTTTTTATTACACAGTCTATTGACAATATTGTATTTGTTTTACATTTTATTTCCGTAAAGTGCTTTTCACCTCTCACGTACACAGTGGTCCTTAAAAATGGACAAAACCACAGAGTAGAAACTACTGCAAGATAAGACTGCACATGTGAACATTCTGCCTCGAGTCCCTTTTTTTTCATTTTCCTGAAACTTCTCACTTCTGCTTTTGAAAAGTTCAACCACGGCCCTTTTTGACTGCGTGGTGAGAGTCTTACGTTTAGAAATAGCTTCATGGCCAGTGCGACAGCAATCGTTCACATTGTGTCCCTTAATAGAAGTTCACTTATCGGCAGATCAGCCAGGAGCAGGGCTTAGAAAGAGACGCTAACTGTAGGTAAAGAAATAGGTTTAGGTGGAGAGACAATTCGCCGGCCTGAAAGTTTACAACAATATGTGATTTCACAACCAACACGCGAGCTGTTGATGCCCTTATCTATATCTTCTAAGAGATGAGTATCAAAAAATAACGTACTAAATTGCTATAATTATACTAAGGCACATTTCTTTGTGCTCTTCCTGGACAATGTTATTTAAATAAAGTAGATTCACTTCTCTCTCTTTGACACATAAATCCTCTGCTTGACTCATATGATGTAATGAAACTAGGTGATCACAACCAATCTTTGGTATCAAACACAGATTTAACAACAAAAGTCAAGTTTCTGGGAAAATATCTCCCATCTGTCCAAATTTGAGCAATACAGGAAGTACAATTGCAAAGGGGTGAAACATTTCTGAAAGATTTCCAGAAACCTTCTGGAAAATGTTTAGCAGAGGACATTTGGAAATATTCTAATTATATACAAACATAGCTGTGAATAATTTTGTTTTGTCATAAACACTTTTACGTTGCTGTAAAGTTTGTGGTCTTGTGTTTGCTAAAAGTTCAGCACTACGATCCTCCTGCAAAGCCCAAACAAGGCAGGGAGATGTAAACCACAGGAAGACAGACATGCACTCAGTCTGTCTTCCTCTCCTCTCTCCTTCTCCGTGCTCCTACTGATACTAATATAAACAGAGATGTGAGATGTGTCCAGGTCTGCAGCCTCAATAGCACTACTTGCTTACTACTACTACTGCTACGTACATACTTGGAGATGAATATTTACCTCTGCTACACCCCTACAATGTGTATATACTGTACTTTGAAGTACTATTGTACTTTGTTGTATTTCTACTGTCATATAATTGTGTGGGGAAGGCTAATTTAGGGCAGTTGTTGGCCTAGAGGTTAAGGAAGTGGAATAGAGTCCGCAAGGCCCCTTGTTCGAATCCCCCTGCCACCAAGTTACCACTGAGGTCCACTGATCATGGCACCGTCCCCACTCACAGCTCCCCGGGCGCTCAAAGCTGCTCACTGTTCACGCCACTGGTCACAATGAGTTTGGTTTCCTTTCCTGCTTCCTTTCCTAACAGTCTACAGAGGGTCACAGACCAATTATATATCATAATACTTACCATAATAAATATATAAAATATATACATATTATATTATCATGTATTAATATGAATATAAGCTAAAGATATACAGTATATAAAAATCGTACTTTTGAATCTACATTTATCTACATTTATTTATATAAAATCATATTTTGTTTCCTCAGCACATTTCAGTAAAACATGGGACAATCTAAAAAAAAAATGAATAAATTGGTAATACAGAGCAGCTTTTGAAATGACCTGGGAAACTGTCCTGTGTGTGTGTCCCAACCTCACCCAGTGACTGTGCACATTGGCTTCAGCCCCCGTGACCCTGAAGAGGTGGAAGACTGAGAAGATCATTACAAAGAGAATCAATGGGGAATGAATGAAAGTCACTGGTATAAGAGGATCAGGCTGTGTTCTGAGGTTTTTAACAGCAGCCAGTTATATTTCCCGGTTTCCTAACAGCCATTCAGAAACTACGGAACACACAGCACTTTACTATGGTTGTACAACAACAAAAGCCTTTGATCAGTCACTTTAATCCTTCGTATTTTGTAATGGACTTTGATGTTTACTAATGTCTAGTTGTGTAGCGTCACCTAGGAGAACAAAGAAATATTCCAGGATGATTTAGTACAGTAAATGGTTTAGATCACCTTCAAAGACTAGTATCAACACTAGCATCAACACTGGAAGCAACATTATGGATGAAAACTGCAGCCAAACAGTTACAGCCAACAGCAAAGGGATGAAAATGCAACAGGATGTTATCTGTGCTATACTTTGTTGGTGCTTCAGTCATTAAGACAGTAAAGACTTTTATCGACTATTTCCTGTCGCCATTAACGCGGTCGGTGCAAAAAGAGAAGGAGTTGAGGACCAGGAGGGGCAGCAGGGAGAAAATGAAGAGAGGCAGAAGTGAGGAGAGCTGTTTGAGCGCTCCGGTGTCCACTTGTCACAAGGCCATGGACGGAAGCACATGTGATACAAATGAAGCGGAAACCTTGTCCAGGTTAGATGTGTCCAGTGAACACGAGGAATGCGGCGCTCGGCCCGATGCTGGCGACCAGTGTGAATCAATCTGTCGGTTTTCAAATTCTTCCTACAACTGCTGGATGAACGCATCGTTGCAGGCTGTCCTCAACTTGAAGTACGTCCAGAAAAAGATAGTACGCCTGCCCCCCGACAAGGTGATATATTCCTCAATAACACCCAAGTTTGGGGAAGTTTTTTGGACTGCGTTAAAAAACCCCGGGAAGACTTTCAATCCAGCAGAACTGTATGACGTTCTGAAGGAACTGAGCGAGGAAATACCATCACTTTATTTAGACAAGTGCAATGACGTGCTGGAGTTGGTGCAACTGCTGCTAGCTTGGCTCGACAAGAGTGGAGTGCAAACCCTGAAACAGACAAAGGTGTCAATCAAGTGTTATGAATGCGGATTCACCTCATTGGATACCTCGGACTTGAATATCTATTTTTTATCCCCGCCCAACAACTTTGACTCCATTTCGTCTCTGTTGACGCGGACATTGAATGAGTGCACCAACCTTGGACACTGCGTGAAATGTGGGGCCATTGTGCAGAAGGAGCAGACCGTTGATTACCCCGAGATACTGACACTTTACTTACCAAGAGCGAGTGACATCGAGTACAGAAAGGTTGTTGTGCCCTGTCCAATCGTTGAACTTCCTATGGGGGAAAGCACAACACAGGCCTACAGTCTGTCCTCGGTCATTTGTCACAGGTCCTTGTTCGTAGTCGAAGGGCACTACTGGTCCTATTTGATCAAAGATGATGTCATCATCGAGGCCAATGATGACAAAATATCCGTCAGCAATGATTTACGAGACGTCTGCTTTGACGGGGTCATTTTTTTCTATGAAAGATGCACATACAAGACCAACGCTAATCTGGAGTAACGACAGGGGAAAGACACTTGTTAGCAGACAATGTTCTTTGATGGAGGTTCAGAACAAGTCTTACATAGGAAATGTGAGCCTTTGTTTTAAAAAATTTAGGAAAAGCTGGATTAGGAGGAACTCACTGCTCCAGCTAATGCTGATTTTGGTCACTTGCTTTTGGCTTAGTTAGGAAATCCCTCAGATTTAGGACACAGCATTTAGAAACAACAGTAGGTAGAGTTGATACTCAATGTTAGAAATGACAGAGACACAACTCAGATGAGGTCCATAATGGGTCAGTGTTTGTCAACGACATGGGCAAATGACTTTATGTTAGGGATTGTAGCCAAACTCTACAGCAGATTGAATTTTCTCTACCAGATCTCTACCAGTTTGGAGGATCTAATGACAACATCTTGAAGATCAACTCTCAGAAATGTGTCTGTCCCTCCAGAGGACACTTGACATAAACTCAATACAGAACCATACTGAATTCAAAAGTTGATGGTGCAGAAGAAAAACTGCATCCAACGTCCAGAACTTCAACACACAGACCTACTTGGTCTGTCATGTGTAATGTCTCTTTTTCCTATTCAATTTGTATTATCCATGTTTTTTTTGCATACTACAAAGGTATTCCTACTTTTTACTATTAATTAAATATATTTGGAATGTATACACATTCAAAGTGTAGCCTGTTTTTTACACTCAGTGGATATCTTGTCTATATATCTATCCATCGATCGATATATCTATCTATCTATCTATCTGTCTGTCTGTCTGTCTGTCTGTCTGTCTGTCTGTCTGTCTGTCTGTCTGTCTGTCTGTCTGTCTGTCTGTCTGTCGGTCGGTCGGTCGGTCTGTCTATGTCTGTCTATGTCTGTCTGTCTATGTCTGTCTGCCTGCCTGCCTGCCTGCCTGCCTGCCTGCCTGTCTGTCTGTCTGTTGATCTAGCTTTCTGTATGAAACAGAAACAATCTCAGACTGGGCTGAAAGTAAACACTAATTTCACACGAGTCACAAATAAAATATATTTTTTTCCTTCATAACTTGCTGCATTATTCAAGTGTTTCATGTTGTCCGTGAATGCACCTTTTTGTTTTGCTGTTATTACCCTTGCAATTACTGTAATTTTACTATGGGGTCATCAGAACCCTTTAATTAGGGTTGTTATATGTAGTTAAGGAAGGAGTGCTGTAAATAAAAACTTTATTTGAATTAAAGAAATTAGAAACCTTTTTAACAGCACCTCAGTCTAGCCACAGTATATTAGGGACAATTAGGGGACACTTGTTTATTTTGTATATATATTATTTTTTGTATAAAATATATTATTATATATAAAAAATGTATATAAATATATAAAATATTTATGAATTATATAAAATGTATTATAATTAAATATACATTTAATTTAATTAAATATACAAAGTGATTGATGACCAGGCTGAAGTACCTAGATTTAAAAAAGATTTAGATATATTTACCTATATAAACTGGATATCTTAGTCTCTACATTGACATATAACATATGTTGTACTGTCTGACTCAATACCTATATTAGTCTCACCTTGGCCCAGTGATTTGCACCTTGAAATATAATTGGATCTGTAGTTTTTAATTGTATTATTATTACAATTATGTTTTATGTTATTGCTCAGGATCTACTAACACTCCTTCGGGGATCTACTGGTAGATCCTGATCTACCTATTGGGCACCACTGGTATAAATCCCACTAAAGTGTACCTAACAGTTGGATAAATATACATTATATTTAATGTATGAAACATAATCTCAAAACAGTGAGCAGCAGTAACAGTGTGGTGGCTGCATATATCCATAGTTTACATTAATTCGGAAATTTATCTCTGCTCATTCTGTCTTGAGCTGTAACTGCAGTGTGATGAAATGAACAGTGTAATCTCTTAATCCCATTAGAGCATAATAAATAGGCTAATCCGGACTGTAGTCAATAGTGTAATAACAACAGGAAATAATAATAACAACAATGCAATTTATTAAGATTCTTTTTACAGTGTTCACTTTAGCCTGCCTGCCTCACCCTTTCAAAATAAAACTCCCCTTTAAATACATATATGTCATTAAATAGGGTTTTACGTAAAATACTTCAACGCAGTGTCACAGCGTTGAAGCTCCATCACACCGCGGTGACTGCGGCTGCAGCAGGTCTGCGCATTGTACCCAAGGATCCCGGAGAAAAAGTCCATTGTTGCTGCGGACTTTTTAATCTGCGGGGATTTAAACGCATCACATGCTCAGGCGCGGGCAGCCGGTCAACTCTCCGACCAGGGAGCGCAGCCATCCAGGCAGGAGAGGAGACCGCTCACCCTGCAAGGACCCAAAACAACTTCAGTCTCCCTGTCCCCGCGATGCCACAACACCGCCAGGGAGTTCAGGGTTAGAGAGGAGAGATCTGGAAGCTGAAGTTTTTTCTTATTATTTATCGTTCTTTTGGGAATAAAACAACACTATGAGGCACGGCTACAGCCAGCGAGCTGTGATTGTTCTGTGTTTTCTGGGAGTTTTATCCGCCGTCATGTCCGTGCTGTCGGTCACCTTGATTCTCCAGCTCCAGTCCCAGCAGGCGTCGCTCAAGGAGCCTCCCACCGCCTCCTCGTCCACGCTGATACCGGATCATGTGCGGACGGTTCTGCTGCCTGTCTCCTCGGTACTGGGTTCCCTGTCTCTCACCCTGCACCTGAGCTGTGTGTTCATCTGTCTGCTCCACAGCTACTTCTCTGCGGAGGTCTGCAGGGGAGAGCAGGACACTGGCAGGTACCTGACCTGTTGTTATTATTCTCTTCGCATCATTATTACTATAAGGGCGAGTTAGTTTTATTATTACTTTTTTAGACAGTGTCTAAAAAATATGTTAGAATTCTCATTAAATACAACTTAAAATCATGCCTTACTTTAGGAAGGAAAGTAAACTTTGCATTGTAACCCATCACCGTAGTGAACAGTGGGCAGCTTGGAGCACCAGGGGAGCAGCCTGTGCCCTGCCTAGTACACCTTATTGGTAACATGGCAGCTGGTGGATTCAAACCTGGGACCCTCCAAACTCAAGTCCGGTTCCTTAACCACTAGGCCACTGCTGCCCTGATATGGTACTAGCTAGGTCTTTGGGACTGACAGCAGTCTTAAAGACCCAATAAGATGTAGTCCCTGGAATGAGTCAGTGCAAAACAAAAAACTATTAGATCAACATATTGAAAGTTTAATGCAAAGTATAAAAAATATATTTAAAAAATGGACCTAAAACCCAGTTGTAAGTTATTGTTGGAGATGGGCAACATAGATACAATGAATATTGAGCTTTTCTTATTGTATCGATAGTATCACAACAAAAGATATCACCTTTATAAAGAACTTTTAATGTTAACTTCATTTTAACAGTTCAATAAATACCATCCTGTTTGACAACTTGGCAAAACTTCAGTACAAATACAACAAAACAAAAATACAAAGTTTTAGGTATAGAACTCTTTTGTGTCACACTGCTATGCTGTTGGTCTATCCCCCACTACTCCGCCTCTATGAATCCTATGGAAACAATGGCCTTCTTCTTATTATGCACCCGATGCATGGCCTCTAGCTGGACCTTTCCCACATCGGTTTACAAACCCGGCAGCATGCCCCATGACCTCCACACTGACAGAGTGGACATTCCTGGAGTATGGGAATAACAATGAGCTTCAGGAAAAAAAATCTATGTGCCTATGTATTTAATAAAAACTAAATTTATACAAAGGGAGCAACAATGTTATTGAGTTATTTGTACAATAAGTCAACTTTATTTTTTATAGAGGAGACTGGTTCCTTTTGGATAGCAGAGCTGTTCGACACGTGGCGGTTGGACTCTTTTGTACAGCTGTTTCTGTCTACCTAGCAGGTAAGAACACAACACACTATGGAATCCTTTTGTTTTCTTTTTACATTATTCTATGCAACTGCAAAAATAAGATACAGCGGTGGGAAAGTAGATAATATTTGTTGCCATCTACTATTTCAGTGAGTTTTCCATTTTCATCATTCTAGTCTAAACCGTTCCACTGCTGCTTCCCCTCTGCTTCAACCACTGACTCGAGGAGAACAATGCATTCTTTGAGCAGCGTCCATGACTTGAGTGTTTTTAATGCCGGACCCGGCAGCGCTGTTAGTGCTTTGTTCCAGTGAGCGACATGCACTATGGTGTTTGGCAAGGCAGTCGCTCTATTGTGAAGGGGAAAGGTGTCGTTGGTCCGAGTGCAACATTGAGATGACGGTGCAGGAGATGTAAAAAAAAAAAAAAAAAGACCATCACTTTACAATGTCACATTATATCCCAGAGCTGTGAGTCTCTCCCCCTTCCTTTGGCGTGCCAGACTCTGTGGTTCTTCTCCTGCAGACAGGCATGGACAACACCAATGGTCAGAGCTAGTCAATACATTTGTATTTTATTTATAAATGTATAACAATACAGACATCACAGTGTCATGAAAGTATGAACCAGACAGACAAGGACAGAATGAGTTATTTGCCACGTATGATTTCAGAGCATTGCTTAAAATATAATTACAAATACACCGCAACATAAACTGCTTCCGTCCAAGATACAGCCCCAAATATGAAACTACTAGCCATTTTCAGATCTACAGAACAGTTTCTCATATTTTTTTATAGGGACCCATAGTTTAAAAATCACAATTTTTGTAATGTCTGTTTTTTTTCTTTATTTTCACTTCTCTCCAGCCATGTCCATCTTCCTGTTACTAGTATTTGAGACAGAGACAGGTATAGCCAGTGCCTGTGTCCTTTCTTCGGGGATCCTGATCCTTCTTGTGGCAGTAGTCCACTCTCTGGTCAAAGCATCTCGTAGTGCCAAGTACCATCAGAGTGACCACCTGGACACACTTTTCCGGAATGACAACAGCGGCAGCAACGTGAGCGTATCTCGTCCCTGTGAGCTCAAAATTGGAGTGGACAAACCGCGGATGCTCGGAGCTCAGTCTCACCTGCAGCATCAACTGTCCTACTCTCAGAGCAGCAGCACCAGACAGCGAGAACAGTACCCGCAACAACTCTACTCCGCCGCAGCCTCTCAGAGCCACGCCAGTGAGAAAGACGGATACAGCAACAGTGGCAGCTATCCACGAATGCACAGGACGGCGTCCACTGACTCTAGTCTACTACAGACTCCCACTAAACCCTGGAACGGTGTCAACAATGAGATGAGGAGCGTTCTTGCCCGCAAATCATGCATCTCTACAAAAGATTCTACTTTAGTGTGACGGGATGAAAGTGGATTTGTTTAGGGGAAGTCAGTCTCTGTGATTTTACACTATTTGTGAATTATAAAAAAACAAAAAAAAAAACACTGAAAATAATGAAGTTTGTTTTTTCAACTAATGTTTTCTTGGATTATATGGCAATTAGCACAACAATGCACACCTTGTGGGATTTGATTTTTTATAATTAAATAAAAAATAGGAGTTTCGATTTTTAAAATAGTTATTTTTCCTAAGTGTTTTTAGTGATACATTTTGTTATTCTGTTTGTGTTGTTTACTTTGACTTTTTTATTCATATTGATTTGAAAGTAGAATGACACTGGTTATTAAAAGCTATGTTCACACCATGTGGACAAGATGTTGTTCTACTCCTTTGTGTCAAAACCACCAAATTATTTTGTTATGGGTGCAGTACAGTTATGTCATATTGACAGAAAAATAACAAAATAGAGATAATGGGAAAACAAATCTAGATTTTTTTTTAATATAAAATGGGGCAAAAACAATTCGTACTGTGATGTTGTAGACTGGACATCAAAATAAAGCTTTGATAAAAAGACCAGTAGAACTGAAAAATTCTTACATTCTATATTCTTAATAACAAATTAATGATGAAACAATATTCAGCCTGGTGTACTTTTCAAAATTAAGTGGAGTTTCAGAAACGTGTAAATGTGCAACATAATCATGGTCTGCAAAAAAAAAAAAAAAAAAATAAAATCACAAAATATGTAATTTGTCATGTACCTTAGTGTTACCGTACAATGCAGATATCGGAAAAACTATTTCCATTCCTTAAAGAATTTGTGGTTTTTCCAATCTTAACAAACCGTAACTTTGCCAACAAATATTTTTGGTTTGGTAAAAGATAGGCCTCGTCCCTAACAAAAATAGAAGGATATGACAAAGTCAAAACTTCCCTTTCTGTTAATGGTAGACTCAGCGACGGAAACAAGATGTTTGACTGCTGTACCGCTGATGCTGCTTTTTATGTCGCGCTTTATTTTTGCGATCAGAAAGGTCAGCTTCACTTCTTCTTTTCATCAGAGTCGCGGCTTAACATTGCATCTCCACATAATCACATAGTGATTTCTGGAAGCTGTCGTTGAATGCTGCCTCCTACCTCCGTCCTTGAAAGGTGCTGATCTGTTCCTTCATGCTGATGGCTTGTCGCAGGAGACCATCAATGTTTTTGAAATATAGGCTGCTGTTGGTCATACTTTTGACAGCACTGAAAGAGAAAAAAAAAAGATGAAGCTGGTGATGGAGGTCAACTAATCTGTTTCTGAAAATATCTTCTTACCTGCAGGCGTACTCTACTGTATAGATCGCTCCTTGACTCTGCTCCTCCCAACTCTGCATATCTGTCTGGGTTAAAAATCGACAAATAAATAAAATCAAATAGACACGTTAAAAACACAATTATTATGATGAATCAAATCCAAAATAATAATAATAATAATAATAATAATAATAATAATAAATCCCAGAATTCTATTTAGTTTCTGCAACAGACAATCATAACTAAATCATGCTTTGTTAGACCATCACATTAACATGACTTTAACAGCTGCTACATTTCAGTCCAGGCATAAAAAGGATACAAATTTATCAGCAACTCATCATAAAGGACATTAAATACAGAAAATAACTGACTTTTTGTATTAAAAAAAAAAATCAAGGCCTTTAAAGCTATTAGTTATGAAAACACTTGAAAAGAACATGAAAATAATTTACCTAAATCTGTATATTAAATATTTACAACTTGTATTTACTGTATCATTTTCTAAACACTCAATATGATACAATGAATGGAATTGTAAAAAGTCTTTTACATTGTATCCTAAGGTGCAGAGCACAAGTGAGGAAAGAAATTAACAAAAATACTGTTAATTAAATAAACTGACATAAAAAAGTCATCTTTTTTGGATGTGCCTTGGTCTCACAAACATATGTATCAAAACGTTTAACATTACTTTTATTAGGTGCGTAGTTTCCAAATGAAAAAAAAAAAAAATGCGAGCCCCTTTTTCTCCTGAGACAGTGTTTTCAACCACCCCATCTATAAAAATTATCATCTAACTCTAAATATGTTTATGTTCTTATTTGATTTTCTATTTCAGTGGTTCCACTGAGGAGAGCGCCAAAGACAAGCTAGACATCGAAAATAATGTTATTTTTTAGACCAAGTTATATAAGAGAAATATGGAAGAAGCCACTAAAAAGATGTTTCTGAGGGTTCAAGTATTTCAGTGTTGACCAAAAAGAACATTAGTCATTAATACTGCCTTGAGAACAACATTAGAGATAACACAGTAACACATAATATAGAACAAGCTCAAATTAACATATACAGTTTGTTAAATGTACATGTTGTTTTGTTTTCAATTACTACGATGGCAGTGTTAACTAAAGTTAAGTGAAATAAAGAAGAATAAAAGTCCAAAACTTAGGTATGGCCACAACGCTTTTACTATCGTTTTACTATTCACACATTAGCGAGGAAGAGGGCGGTGAAAAGTAAAGAAAAATAAAATTAATCTCAAACAAATCATCTCATTGAAGCTTCCTTCAATGCCAGTCCAAGATGAGCTACTTTAGCTAACACTCCCCAGCCTGCTTCTTTCTCTTGGTGTTTTTTGGAGTTATTTTGGCACTAACTCAACACATCACAGCCCTGCCATGAACTGGCAAAGCCTGAAGCTTTGACAAATAGACCACAGGCTGCCCTTTGTTGGTCTGCTAAAGAAATAGAGCAGTTCCTTTAAAATGTTTTTTTAGTTTAGTAACAAAGAGAAAAGAACAGTATGTTGGATGAAGCTAGATCTAAAACATCTTGAATGCTAAAATATATGGTATTGGTGGTTCTCTGGGAAATACTTGGGCTGATTCTCATATTTGTTTTGGCCATTATGTTTATTTTTATGCAGGATGTCCTTCCTGACACAACCCTCACCATTTATCTGGGCTGTTATTTAAAAACACTGGCTTGAGCTTCCTAGTGGCTGGAACTGTTCAGACTGTGGAAGAGAAGTCAGGAGTGATGGAAGAGAGTCAGCTAAGGTGAAGAGAAAAGTTCACAGGACGGTGGTGAGACCAGCTATGAAGTGAGATTCTCTTTAGGAATGAGAGGATCAGGAATGAGGTAATTAGAGGGACACACAGTCAACACAGACATGGAGGTTTGGAGAAAAGGCTAGAGAAGCCAGATTGAGATGGTTTGGACATGTTCAAAGGAGGGATGGTGGATACATGGTGGAGGAATGATCCTAGAGATGGAGCGCGAGACGAAGAGGAGATTGATGGATGTAGTAAGGGAGGACATGGAGGAGGAGGGACAGTGATTATATTGGCAGAAGAATGATCCTAATGGGTAGCTACCAGGTAGGGGACAAAGAAAGATTTTTCACTATGGCAACAAAAAAGTTCAATGTAGGTCACACATGATTAGGATGGAGGTGACTATAATGTCTATCCTGCTCTTTAGATGCTTTGTTCATGCTTCGGACGTTGACAGGAAAAAAAAAAAACGGTTGTGGGGAAAAAAAGGTTTTGGGGAATAAAAAAAAAAACAATGGTTGGAAAAAAGGACACCTGTAAAATTTGACACACACGGCAATAACTGTGCATTGTGAAAAACCAGGAAAAAAAGTGAAAACTTAAGGAGGTAGGAGACCAAGAGGAAGGCCAAAGAGGTGATTAATGGATACAGTGAAGGGGGAGGGAGGACATGGAGGTAATTGGAGTCAGAGTAGGAGATGGAGAGAACAGGGCGAGATGGAAAACATTGATTCACTGTGGCAACCACTGAAAAAGGGACAGGCCAAATGAAAAAGAAGAAGATGGTTCTCAGTTGAGTCACTATTGTATTTGTTAGAATTCATATTCTTTGGTAGGGGACAATACTAATGTTTGCATAACGTAAACGCGTACTTATATTGTAGTTTTTGGGAAATTAAATATCCACGTATGTTTGACGCTGTCAGTGCAGTTACCTTATGCTGCACCAGTTCGGGCAGCGACCTCCTTACATGCTCCTGTAGCCTGTAAAGAGCCACGGACGGCTCGTTGGCAAGGACGTACATGCTTTCCGTAAACTTGTCAGTCACTGCAGATAGAAACAGAGAAAAACAGAAACGTGAGAAGAAAAACACAACCAGAGGTAAAGCCTTTAGGCGACACACTAAAAGCTGAGGATATCAACGTTCAACTGACTGCTTAAGCTACACCCGTTAAGGTGAGATAACAGCCATTGGCACGATAGCAAAATAGCTGACGTTTCATTTAATTTATTTCCTACCTCGTCTAACTTTCAGCTGCATTTCCTGGTCTTCCATATCTGGAGTTGTTATAATTATTAAATGGCAAATAGAAAGCTAAAATAACCCCCGCTGTCAACAGCTTCCGTAATTTGGTGTTTTGTGTCCCACTATAACATTCCGGAGGGAAACATTGGATCTAGGTACGAAAGCAAAACTTTTCCTCCTTAACAGCGGCAGTAGTCATTAAGTTTAAGATTTCTTGAGTTCAAGTTAAGTCTAACTGCGATGTTAATATGGTAAGGTGAATATTCTTTACTTTTGTTTCTAGCTCGTTCTCTTGTAGACAGTTACGACTTTTAAGAATGTATCGTCTTTTTTATATGATTGCAGTGATAATGGAGGACACTAACGCTAATGACCAAAACCACGATACACATCCCCGTGAGTCCAAGGACGACACGGCCCAAGGTATATATTTTTTATAGATTAACATGCACATTCTGGATATAAGAGTATGTCGTGTTTACACACGGCCTCTAAGGACGTAACGAGTTTGTGTTTTCTGATTGATTTGAATCCAGAAACAGACACTGATAACGAGGACTCGTTCAAACGCCCCGCAACATTGACCAACAAACAAAGAGGGAACGAGTTTAGAGTACGTCCAGCAACTCTAGATTGTAAGTTTTGATTTTTACACTTTCCTTAAAAAATGTAATTCTACCAAAAATAGTTTTAACATGTATTGTAATCATCACAATTCTGTGCATTGTTTCAACCAGCTCTGTCAATACACCAGTTGGCAGCTCAGGGTGAGGTTTCACAAGTAGAAGCACAACTCAGTAAAGGTGAGAAGTCTGTTTCTAACTCCCATTCACAATAACAGTTTTCAACAATAACATTTTATTGTGTGTCGTTGTCCCAACTATTCAAAGATGCTTCACTGCTCAGCAAGCAAGATGAACGTGGCTTCACACCTCTCATGTGGGCAGCAGCGTTTGGAGAAATAGCAGTGGTTGACGTTCTTTTAGAAAAGGTTAGAACATATTTACTGCCTGACAATGTTAATTTAAGACACCATGACTTTTTTTTCTCTCCTCAGGGTGCTGACCCCACAACTGTAGCACGTGAACGAGAGAGTGCCTTAACCCTGGCCAGCTCTGGAGGTTTCACAGACATTGTTGAGTGTCTTCTTAAACATGGAGTGGACATAAACACGTATGACTGGGTACAATAGCAATTTCATTAATCATTGGCCACAAGTGCCATACAAATCACACTGCGGCATACTGTGAGGCCGGTAGAAAGCCCACTGTAAGTTATGTGAGTCAGTCCTCTTTACAGGAGGGTAGGAAAATTAAAGCAAACTCCTTGTCATTGTGATTCACACAACAAAATGTGATCTCTCCTTTTAATCCATCACCAAAGTGAACAGTGAGCACCACTGAACTTTGAGCACCAAGGGAGCAGTGTGTGGGTACACTGCTATGCTCAGCACATCTCAGTGATAACCTGGCAGCTGGTGGATTCTAACCCAAGACCCCAAGTTCTTAGCCACTAGGCCACTGCTGCCCCAATAAGGAACTAACTCGGTCTTTGGAAATAACACCAGTCTCAAATACCTGATAAGACAGCTATTAGTCCATAGAGCGAGTCAGTGCAAAACAAAATGATTAGAGCAACATCTTGGAAGTTCAATGCCAAGTTTGAAAAATTATAAAAACCAAAAAATAAACCTAAACTGAAAGTAACTGATTTTTGGACAGTGAGTGTGGATGATGCCATGCTCAATGGATCTCAGTGGTGGCAGCTGACAGCTAGTGGATTTGAAGTTACCACTAATATCTTGACTTTAATTATTTTTAACTATTTTTCAGAATGGCGGCACTCCTCTTCTGTATGCTGTACGAGGAAACCACATTAAATGTGTGCAGGCACTTCTAGGTATGTCTCTTGTCAATGACTGTGTGCATATATACTTATAAATATTTATATATTGTAAAAAATAATAAAATACATATCCTCCTCCTCACATATCTATTTTAGCTCAAGGAGCTGATATGACCATTGAGTCTGATTCAGGGTACAGCCCAATGGCGTTGGCAGTTGCACTGGGACACAAAAAGAGTATGCATTGTCAACAACTTGTATACATAATAAGGTTCTGCACGTAACAAGTAACATAACATTTCTATGCTCTGTTTTCTAGTTCAGAAAGTACTGGAGAACCATATTTTGAAACTCTACAGACCAACAGAGACACCAACATGACATTAGTCACAATATGAAAAACCAACAGCCAGGTATCTTATATTGTTTAGCAGTCAGCCTTTTTTCCAGACATGTTTGTAAAAAAAATAACTTTGGACAATTTATAATAAATTCTTATTTTTTCCTACTTGCTGGAATGCTTACTTAAGTACATAATGCACAGGTTTCCAGTACATGAGCATTACGTTTACAACAAATTATTACAATAGATCAATTTAATTTCAACAATAATAATAACACATATTTAAAGGTGACTTTCCAAGAATTACAACTCTTGAGTCAGACTCTTTGACAAAGTTCCAGTCTTTATGTGACAGTATATGAAAAAAAAATGCATCAGTCCCTTAAATGTGACCTATTCCAAAAAAGGCCTCATGGTTGGGAGAGGTCACACCATCCTGTGCACTGAACAGGGACCATTTCCTCTCTCATGCGATGGTTGAAAAGGCGGGTAATCAAGCATTTTCTCCCAGGATGTCCAAAGAATAAACAATAATTCGACCAAAAAAGTCAGCACTATTCTCAAATATTATTTTTACTTTGTCCACTGGAGGGGCCTCCTGTATGGGAAAGCTGTGGGTGTGGAGTTAAGAATAACATTACAGTATAAGTGAAAAAAAAAAAAAAAACATCCTGAAAAAAAATCTGAAAGGTGAAACTGAACACACTCACTGGCCTAAATTGACAGACGCAGCTCCAACTGAATTAAATACAACACAAAGAGAAAATATATTTCTTTAGACAAATATATTGAAACTTTCCTTGGACATTGAAATACATATTGCTACTAATCATAATTTTAGGGATATATTAAAAAAGGGTAATGAATAAACAACACATTAAATCAAATGTTGGTTTAGCCAAATGGATGGTTATGTTAGTCAGAGACACTACTGACTACCGACAAATATGTATTCCAACTATTAACTAGATAGCACTTCTGAACTTAAGTCTCTCTTTTAACCTGTAGATCAGCAGGTACAGAAATCACATAAAAGTAAAAGCAAGGATATCTGTAGTGAGTTGTTGTCTTCTGGGTAAAATGTGCTGATGGCTGTAAAGCTTTTCTCTTTTGGGCAACCTAATGCAAAAACAAAAATGATATCATTATTTTTGTTAAATAATTGAAATAATAAAGATGACGAATAACCAAACTATATGTAAAAAATACCTTGTAGTATACATGTTTTTGCTGAGAACCCCCCCTGGAACTGGACCTTTAACTGTGACACTTTAACAGTCTTGGGGAATTCCAGAGACACCCACTGACATTCTCCCTACAGCAAAAAAAAAATCACACACACAAAATCGTAACATGTATTAAGGAAAATGCTGTGTTTTACAACAAAAAGACTACCCTATCCATTTGATACCGTAACATCTGTAAGTTTCATTAAATGACAGTGTCTGCTATTATTGAACTACCGAACCTACACTAAACAATTATCTTCCTGTTGTTTGCAGTCCTACATTTTTATTAAGTAAAACCTTTCATTCAAGTGATTTGTTTATCACACAAAAAATGCATAGTTAAAATAAAGAAAAGTAAGTTTTTACACTAAATGACAACAACGATAGATGAAACCTTCACAACAGGTAAATTAATAAAATATCCATGTCATTGTGTCTTTTGTTCACTAGAGAGAAGAGGGATGAAGGTCAGTTGTAGCAAGACAGAGTGTATGCTGTCTCTTATACACATCTAGATGTGCTTTCTGGAACAGTTTGGACATGCCTGGTTTAGAGACACCAGCAATAGGCAGAAGACAAGAGGCAGAGCTGGAGGTGGAGAAGTTTAAGATGCTGAGATTCTCTTTAGAAGAGACAAGGATGGACAGGATCAGGAATGAGGTGATTAGAGGGACAACACAGACAGGAAGGTTTGAAGAAAAAGCTAGAGAAGACAGATTGAGATGGTTCAGACATGTTCAAAGGAGGGACATACATTGGTAGAAGAATAGGAGACAAAGAGGAGATTGATGGATGCAGAGAGGGAGGACAGGGAGAGATGGAAAATGTTGACTCCCTTTAGTAACCCCTGAAAAAGCACAAGCTTAAAGAAGAAGATGTGATAATAGTAGTTATCTATTAAACATTGTACATGCGTTGTTAAATAAATTACTCCATTTCATACACAATTATGTTAAATTCCCCAAAAGGGTTAAAATCCTCTTATTGGACTGAACACTAAATGTACCCAAGTTAGATTGATGTAAAGTACCAGGAATAGCAGCAGTGCTAACACCGTATGCTGTGAATTTAGGTTCTACACGTTGTATCGAGGCTCGAATGGCTGTACATGTACCTGATCTGAATTCCAACACGTTTCTTCATCGTTGTCAAACATAAACTTTTTTCCAAACTGCTTCACATCTCTGTTCAAAACTGAACTGACTCTGGAAACAGAGCAACAAACACATCTCAGCAACAAAACAACGCGGTGGTTAATTGTGGACACGTGTCATTTGACAGCAATTCTATCGTAAACAAAAAACGAAACAGACAGGAATGTGTCAACTTTACAGCAACAATAATACGTATAGTTTACCTGCTTAGAGTTTCTCGGCAAATCAAGGAAGCCATATTACTCTTTTTTTAACATTTCCAATTTGCCGTACGGCAGAGTGGTCGCCTCTGCTAGTTTTTGCGACAGTGACGTCACCGGTAAGCTGTCGTTCCTCTTTCTCTCCACAAGATGAAGCCACTCGCCAAAATATTGTATAAAAATGTCAAGCCGTTTATCTTGGAAGTAACGCTGTAAATATGACGCAGAGGTATAAGAATTAATGGGAGTTATTATCGAGTTGGCTTTTGTTTGACTTCCTCGAGGCGGTGATTTTGTAAAGAGCACAGCTGCCAAACATTATCTGCCAAATGTTCCTATGGTTCCGTTATGGCCTTTATCTTCAGCTCTTTAACCCTTTTCCTGGTTTGCAGTGGGAGCTTGACTCGGCCTCAGTATTTATCAGGTGAGACAGACCGTGAATTGGCCCACACTTACACTTAAAATCCAATTAGAGTATCGAATTGACCCAAGCCTGCATGGTTTTAGACTGTGGAAGGAAACCAACTACCGAACCTACACTAAACAATTATCTTCCTGTTGTTTGCAGTCCTACATTTTTATTAAGTAAAACCTTTCATTCAAGTGATTTGTTTATCACACAAAAAATGCATAGTTAAAATAAAGAAAAGTAAGTTTTTACACTAAATGACAACAACGATAGATGAAACCTTCACAACAGGTAAATTAATAAAATATCCATGTCATTGTGTCTTTTGTTCACTAGAGAGAAGAGGGATGAAGGTCAGTTGTAGCAAGACAGAGTGTATGTGTGTGATGGTGAGGTTACACACAGCAAGAGGTGGAGAAGGTGGAGGAGTTTAGATATTGAGGATCAACTGTTCAGAGCAGTGGAGACTGTGGAAGAGAGGAGAAGAATAGAGTACAGCCAGGATGGACAAACTGGAGAAAGAGTCAGGAGTGATCTGTGATAGAAGAGAGTCAGCTAAGGTGAAGGGACAGGTTTACAGGGCAGTTGTGAGACCAGCCATGATGGATGGATTAGAGACACTAGGAACAGGTAGAAGACCTGTCTCTTATACACATCTAGATGTGTATAAGAGGTGGAGAAGGTGGAGGAGTTTAGATATTGAGGATCAACTGTTCAGAGCAGTGGAGACTGCGGAAGAGAGGAGAAGAATAGAGGACAGCCAGGATGGACAAACTGGAGAAAGAGTCAGGAGTGATCTGTGATAGAAGAGAGTCAGCTAAGGTGAAGGGAAAGGTTTACAGGGCAGTTGTGAGACCAGCCATGATGGATGGATTAGAGACACTAGGAACAGGTAGAAGACAGGAGACAGAGCTGGGGGTGGAGGAGTTAAAGATGCTCTCTAGGAGAGACAGGGATAGACAGGACCAGGGATGAAATGATTAGGAGGACAACATAGACAAGAAGGTTTGAAGAAAAAGCTAGAGAAGCCAGATTGAGAACGTTTGGACATGTCAAGAGGAGGGACACGGTGAGATGGAAATTGATGACTTGCTGTGGCAACCCCTGACAAAAAAAGGAACAAGCTGAAAGGAAAAGGAAAAGAAAAAGATTGTCTCTGTATAATGTGCTTTGCATGCTGTTATATATCAATTGAGTATTTTCTCCTCGCAGGTGGAGATCAAACTGAAAGGTTGTAGAAAATCAATTAAGAAGAAAAGGACTACACAGAGCAGGTCTGCTAACTGTGATCGATCATCTCAGCATCACAACTATCAACTGATACGACCAGGGAAACCGAGGAAACACAGCCCAGAGACATGTGTATTCAGGTAAGAGTGTGCATTGATGTACGTATTCGTATTGATCCAAAGCAGACGCAAAGGACATGTCCAGCACCAGCTTTGCTGCTTTTATTAAACAAAAGGAAAACCTTGTTTTTAACCTTCACTATTGCGGCTGTGTTTGTATGTTTGTCTGTGTTAAAATGGTTTGGGGAAATTTACAGTGTTTACACCAGCAAAGCAAAGTAGAGTTTATAAGATAATAAAGTATTGAATAGAAATCAGAACTACTGGCTTCTCATGTTTCGACTCAATTACTGCAGACCAGGATTTACTGGTTTGCAGTTATAAATAACTGAACATAATATCTTCGCAAAAAATAAACAATATTGGAATTATTTTTCACATAAAGTAATGCTGCTCATACAGTCTTTTTCCTTTCTCCTTTTCTTGCCTCCCTAAATCTCTCCTTCCTTTCTTTCTTCCTAACTGCTTACTTTATTTCCTTCTTTTGCTTATGTATTGCTTCTTTCCTTTATTTTGTCCTTCAATTTATCCTTCTTTTTATTACCTCCTCCAACCTTCTCTCTTTCCTTTCTGTCTGTCTTTCTTCTTTCCTTTTCTTTGGTGCATTTCTCCTTCTTTCTTTATTTTCTGTCCTTTTATTCCTTCCGTCTTACTTTCTTAAATTTCCTCATGTCTTGTCTTCCCTTCCTCCTTTCTTCCCTCCTTGCTTTCTTTCATCCCTAATTCACTCCTTCCTGTCATCCCTGCCTTCCATTCCCTACTTTATTCCTTGCTTCTGTCCTCCCCTCCTTCCTTACTACCAACCATCCTTCTTTGTTTCCTTCCCTCCTTCCTCCTTTCCTTTTATACTGCTCTCATTTCTTCCGTCCTTCCATTGCAGCTTTCTTTCTTCCATAATTCACCCCAGCTTATCTCGTCATTCCTTCCATACTTCCTTCCTCCCCTCTTGTCTTGCTTCCCTCCTTTCTTCCTTCATTCCTTTCTTTTTTCCTTCCTTCCTTTCTTCTTTCCTTCCTTCCTTATATTACATACATACTTTTCTTCTACAATCATCCCTCCTCTTCTTTTTTGTTTTCTTCCTTCTTTCAAGATTCCTTCTCTCTTTCTTTTCTTCTGTTCCTCATTCTTTCCATTTTCCATTCCATTTTGTCTTCTTCCTTTTGCCTCCAACATTTCTCCCTCCTTCTTTATTACCTTCTTTCCTTCCTTGTTATTTCCCTCCTCACTCCTCAGCTCACATACAGTATTATTAAAAAGCTGAAATGTTTGAGACCTTGATCAATTAATGCACATTATAAATTTGTTGTGGGTTACACTCAGCTTATATACATTTCCATATATTTAATTTTCACTGTAGTTCTGATTATCTGTGTTGTAAAAATCTTATCCCACTGCATACGTGAGTGTGTATTGGTGAGATGCTGTTATTCCAGCACAACACCGCTGGGCCTCATATGCAGCATTTGCCTCTCAAAACTAATTTTCTGGCCCGTAACCTTGTTCAGCTCCACCTGGCCTACAACCATCACAAGTGCAGATAAACTGGCATTGGGGTCGAAATTATACTTGTGTGGGCCACTACAGCTTCCCATAATTACAACATGAGCTTCACAGTAAGTGGGACTCATATCAAACAGTTATGCAATGACTCCACCATGGCTCTTTTTGAAGAGGTGAAATTCAATCCTACAATTGAAACGATGTTCCGCAATAGTTAAAGTTTAATTAAGACGACCAACCAGAGCCAATGGGAAAAACACACATTAAACTAATTGGGGTTTTAAACAAGATCAAAACAATGGCAGAATAAACTTTTTCAAAGAGTCCATGGAAAGTTCTATACCAGAAAAAAATAAACAAAAAAACCATTGCAAACTAGACAAAAATTACTTAGTTTGAAGAAGTGTGTTGGAAAGTCTAACAGTAAGTAGTAGATAAAAAAATCCTGGTCAGTATCCTACAGGGATGTCTCAACCTGAAGCTATGTGTTGTGTATAGAAATACTGTAAGTGTGGCATGCCAGTGGGCTTTGTGAAGTAGTTCCGGTGACCACATTTTGACAACACTAAATTCTGTTGATATTTTTCTGTGGTTTCTTTTAATATTTCTTGCAAATACAGAGCAGCTAGATAACTGCACATTTATATTTTCCCTCATTACATGTACAATCTTGCAAGTTTGTGTCTTTACATTATCCATCCATCTTCATTCCATTATCCATTACCGGGTTGCCGGGTGCAGCCTCCATGTCTCCATGACCACCACCCAAATCACACCAGCCCCTGATGAACCCTCCCTACAACCACCCTAACCACGCCCAGTAGGTGACAATGGAATAGACAGAGCGACAACGACAAAGGCATTGACTATGGGCAAAACCAGCACTTTACTTTTCATTCATTTTGTCATCTCCATCCACTTATCCAGTCAGCAGTCCCCACGATTGCCACCCAAAATCACACTGCCTCCATATTGTGAGCATTTGAAAGTTTTGTAGCCATGGTGCAATGGTCAGATCACCTAAATGGCAACCTTAGAACCCTTACCCCACTGGATTCAAGTCCTGTATTAGATATTCATTCATTCATCCCCATCTGCTTGTCCGTTGCCGGGACACAGGGGCAGCTGTCAGCCAAAAAATCACTCTGCTCCAGACTGTCAGCCTTCCCGTGGGTGGTGAACCCACAGGAAGTTATAAGGGTCTGGACAGTGCTATGATCACATCACCTCAGTGGCAACCTGGCAGCTGGTGGAACATGAAGACTTGCAAACCTTAACCTCTAGGCCACCATTGCCAACCTATTTTATATATAATAATATAAAACTGTAGTATGAATCGTACATCATATTTTGTTTTATCAGCCATTTTTTTTTACTAGACCTCTCAGTTGACCCCATTTGTATTGCATGCTGCAGTTGTAACCCTTAACCTGTAACCATTCTCCTCTAATTCCCCTATTGTGTTTATTGACAAGAATTCAGTTAACAAGTACCCAAGTCTGTATAGGCAGATTCCATTGATGTTTGGCATTTTGCTATGGGTCTGCTGCCAAAAATGCCAAAAATAGCTAATAGATGTGACAATGCCCTCAAATAACATGATGCTCTTTTAGAATTTACATTTTTCATGAAGAGGTTTTCGTCCCATGTTGTTTGAGATGTGTGTGTGGGTGTGCTTGGCTGTCCTGGAAGGAGAATGAACAGATGCTTCAGGAGGTGCAGAAGTCACTATGGCCAATTTCAGGCTTTATGAGCTGTGGGTATTTGTGCAGATTGGCTTAATGACGCAGGTGATTAATGCTTGTGGTAATGTCATCCGAGAGACACAACATCTACTTCTGGGCAGCAATTTAGTACATTAATTTCCCACACTAGAATGTCCTGTGTCACCTTCTGAATTTTTTTGTTAGTTTTTATAGAATTCTGAAAAAAAAATCCCCCAAATTAATTTAAATTAGTGGCAGGTCCTTAAGAAAGCAGACTTGGGTTTTCTCACTGAGGTGCTCTGAGCATGGTGCAGTATTGACCCACATAATTTCCAGTGGGCCTTTTGGCTTGTCCCTTTCTCAGGGGTTTCTACAGCAAATCAATGCTTTCCATTTTACTCTGTTCTCTGTAGCTTCTACTTAAACTCTAACTATCTGCATGCCCATCCATAAATCTTCTCTTTGACCTTCCATCTATAGCTCCATCTCAAGCATTCTCCTACCACTGTATCCACTGTCTCATCCCTGATCTTGTCCATTCTTGTCTGACCTACAGAGAATCTCAGCATCTTTAATTCCTCCACCTCCAGCTCTGTCTCCTGTCTTCTACCTATTCCTAGTGTCTCTAATCCATCCATCATGACTGGTCTCACAACTGACCTTTAAACATTTCCCTTCACCTCAGCTGACTCTCTTTCATCACAGATCACTCCTGACTCTTTTCTCCAGTTGTTCCATCCTGACTGTACTCTATTCTTCTGCTCTGTTCCACAGTCTCCAGTGATCTGTACAGTTGATCCTCAGTATCTAAACTCCTCCACATCTGATCCTTGTAACCTCACCATTCCACCACTTCTCCCTTTCAATCACACACATGTTTTACTTTGACTGACCTTTATTCCTTTTGTCTCCAGTGCAAACCTCCACCTCTCTAGGTTCTCTTCTAGCTGCTGCCTACAGTCATTACAGATCACAATGTCATCTGCAAACATCATTGTCCATTGAGACTCCTGTCTGACGTCAATCTGTCCATGAACAAAGCAAACAAGAAGGGGCTCAGGGCTGATCCTTGGTGCATTCCCACCTTGTAGTCGTCTCCTTCCAACAGCACACCTCACCACTGCTGTATTGTTCCCATGCACCAATCTAACATACTGTACTTCTCTGCCACTCCTGACTTCCTCATACAAGACCACAATTCCTCTCTTGGCACCTTGTCATAGGCCTTTTCTAAATCTACAAAAACACAATGAAGCTCCTTTAGACCTTCTCTGTACTTCCCCATCAACATCCTCAAAGCAAATATTGCATCTGTAGTACTCTTTCTGGGCAAAAAACTATGTTGTTGCTCACAGATCTCTACTTCTATCCTCAACCTACCCTCAACAACTCTTTCCCAAATATGACTCATCAACTTTATCCCTCTGTATTTGCTGGAACTCTGCACATCACCTTTATCATTAATTGGCACCAGAACACTTTCCTCCACACTCCAGACATCTAACCACTGTTACTGTACGCTCTTATATATTTATAAAATAATCTGTTCATTTGTAGATGCGGAAGGTAACACTTTCTCTGCTACTTAGTGACCATGAGTCTGATACATCGGGCATTCTTCGGCTTCTAAATGGATTTAATCAGGAACAAATGGGAAAGTGAGACCCATCTCTCGACCGGTGTTGCAATTAACACAGGATGTTGAAATGCGGTGGCGTTTTCTGCCCAGGCTCCCTCTTCAACTGTGATGAAAATTTTCTGCTGTGGTGTGAGTAGGTTCCATTAATGGAATCATTAAAAGCAGCATTTGCTCGATATTCCTCACTGTGTTTATTACAAAGAACAATGACTAATTAATTTAGCCAGCGTCAAGTAGCAATGGATCTGATTGGATCCTTGTGCTTAGGTTTACAAAGCTCCTCTGTTTTCCTGACATTTACGGAGAGGTTGGAAAGTGCACTTTCACTTTTTAATTACTAGGTGATGAATCCTTGAACATAGTCTAATGATCTATAATGGAATTCTGCATTACAATATTCTGGGATGGGAACTGACAACGATGAAAGGTGTTGTAACATAGCAACTGTTCAGAAATTAATCTAAATGACTGTAACCAGTGAGATATTAGTTGCATATTCATTCATTCATCCCTTACATTAGTCTGTCAAAAATATGGAATGGGTTTCTGCTGCTAAATGGACAACTTGCTAGTCTATTAAAGAGCATTTTAATAGTCATATTATATTCAAAAGTCCTCAATAATCATCCACATACCATATGTAAGTGTCCAGTTAAACAAAACAACCTTTAGTTCTTATGTAGAGCCAGCAAAGGTAGATACATAATAATAGAAATAATCAAATCCTCCAAACCAGTCCAATTTACAACAAGGCAAATATAAAATCAAAAATTTAAAACATAATCAATTGATTGCTGTTAATTTATCATTTCAACAGCAGTTTATAATACAGTTGTATATCCAGCACATTGAGCAGAATTTAAGAAGCATGAAGTATAAAGCGATGGCTTTACAACCCTGGCTGTGCAGTGCTGCAATTGGCAAAATTTATGAACTGTGGCTTCCTTGAGTTCACGCTTCAACGCTCACAGTCCTTGTTTACCTGTGATGGAGTTGGAGGCTTGAAGATGATGTCCAGTTTATCGTGCAGCTGCAGTTACACAGCTTCATGCATTCTCAGCCACCGGTGTCAGAACCAGAACACGGGACTGTATGAGTGTAAAACCACCTTCAGTGGAGGTTGGCAAACGAAGCACAGCATAACAAAGCGATCTGTTGTGAGGAATGGTGCTGAACACATCTGTTAGTTTTAGATCATCTTATGTTAAAAGGATGTTGGAAGAGCAGCAAAAAGGAATTTAGAGTTTGGCGAAGTCTAGCGTTCAGATGTAGACATGGATGATGTGCATGAATGAACTCTCCTCCAATATTCATGATATCCCTGACTCACTTTATTCACAGTAGCATTCTTCAAATGATCAGCCAAGAATCAGAGCGTTACTAAACAGCTCCTTCTCCTCCTCTTCTCTCTTAGTTCAGGTTAGGGAGGCACAGTGATAACAATGGCAGAGATCACACCGCCACATTTCTAGTATCCTTTGTCCTGTAATTGTTTTCTCACCTGCTATCAATCCTCACCATTTACTATACTTGCCATACCATATTGGGATCTTGTAAATTCATTTTTTAGATAAAAAGAGACAAAAATAATGAAGCAAATTACATTAATTTATGTTTTATAAGAGAAAAATATGCCCAAATTCAGGACCTGTTTCGAGTGACTGCTCTCACTACAGCCCACGCTGCTGCACTGCTTGCTCTGCTGTTGTATTATCGCCTGTCATTCCAGACGTACGAACCAAACTGTTGTTGAGATAATGAGTGAATCTCTGAGAATGAGCCGCACAGTGGTGTAAAACCACATATAGGTTTTTCAGCAGTCAAAATGTTGAAAGACCAGCGTATTAAAGTCGCTGCTTTACTTATTTATCTACCTGTCTAATGTGATGTGCGCGTGATGCAATTCTGGATAGCAAAAGAAAAAAGTACATTATATATACCTATATATCTACCTTTTAATATAATACCTACCTTTAATATATATATATATTTATATATATACATATAAATATAGTCGATTAAGACACATGTGATGAACTGCTGCATCTTTGTTTGTGGTCTTCTTTTGTTCTCTTAGTTGTAGTTACCTGGAGCACAGGCTGCTGTTAGATAAGATGTCTCTCTACTCTGCACCTACAGATTATCTGGAAATTAGGATTACGACCTGCAGCACTGAATGGTCTAGGTACAGTCTAAAAGATAGTGAAGTAAACAGTAAGCGTTTGTGAGTTTGAAAGTGCTGGACTGAGGTGGTATGTTTTGAGGATGTCAGTCCTTGGCCTGTCACCGAGGCAACAGCATCATTGTCTCTCTCAATCACCAACTGTTCACCCAATCAATCTTGACTGTCTGAATGGATCCCAATTGCTTTCACTGCAATGCCCCCTGATTTTCATTTCAATGCATTTCGAATGCAATTCAAACAGTTTCACTTTCAATACCCTCCCATCACAACGGCATGGCATAATGCACCCTCCTCCTATGTTCTCCTCCCCCTCTCCTTCTTACCCCTCCTCCACATCTACACCCTCTGCACACAAAATGAAGAACTCACCAGACAGGTGCCATTCTAGTCAAAATGACAATTTGCCTTTTGGAGATCAGCCTATGGCTCCATTGTATTCTCAGAAAATGAGTTAGCCCTTTAGTTCCCCCCCTTCCCTTCCATTCTTCTCCCTCCCAGTCTATGCCATATAATTTTAGCATTTAAGTAAGGTAAGAAAAGGGTTTCTTTTACATCCTTTAGAAATCCAAGTTCTATGGAAGTGGACATGTTAGAGTCCACCATGCACTTGGGAACCCGTGCCAGTATTTTTTTGAAATGTGAAATGTAAATGGAGAGCATTGCATCAGGGAGGGCGAAGAAGAGATTGGACAGTGACAGGACAGGTAAGAACAGACTGGAGTACAGGGAGAGGACAGTGGTGGTGACGAAGGAAGAGGCCAAGGCCAAACAGAAAGCATATGAAAACACAAGAAGGAGAAAAGGAGTTGAACAGGTAGGTGAGACAGAAAAATCAAGCTAGAAAGGATATGGAGCAGGTGAGGTTGATTAAGGATAGTGGTGGAAATGTTTTCACTTGTGAGGGAAGATTGCAGAGAGGATGGAGGCAGTGCTTTGAGGAAATGGACAGAGTAGTGAAGAACCAAAACATATCAAAAAGAAGATAGATTAGGTTGGTGGATTAGGTTAAAAGCGTCTTTTTATTTTTTTTTTTGCAAACTCCACAACACTAGACGCAATGAAATCTGACCTCTGTATTTAACCCATTACCAAAGTGAACAGTGGGCAGCTTTGAGCACTGTGTGGGGACTCAGTTGATCTCACTGGTTACTTGACAGTTGGTGAATTCGAACCTAGAACCCTTTGTACAATCTGGGTACTTAACCACTTGGCCAATATGTGGAAGATATGTGGGCCAGGACGGTGCTGTCCTCACAGCACCTCACTGGCAATTTGGCATTGATTTAAACCTAAACCCTTCCAGACCGAAGGACGCTTCCTTAACCGCTGCGCCACCACTGATGCCTAATGGAGTTAGAAAGGAAGATACAGAGAACAGCGCAAGATGGAAAAATGTTAATTTGCTGTGGCAAACCATAAAAAAGGAACAAGCTGAAAGGAGGAGAGGACTAACAAGTGATGAACAGATATATTTATTTATATACATATAGGGCACTGTTTTGGTGTTAAGCATTCGCCTTCCTTCCAACACCATTAGAGTTGATGAGAAGTATTATTTATAACCATGTCAGGTCAGGTCAACAGAAAGAAGTCCTTGGTCAAGCCTAATTAACAGCAGAGTGGAAAAGCAAATGAGTTATCCATCACATGAAGCTGGTGAAAGGAGCATTCATCTCAGGTCACCTCGCTGAGCAGGTGGCTGAAGATTGAATCACTTTCTATTGCACAGGTAGCAAAGCCTAATTGGATACTGGTGCTGTGCTGGTTTACAGTAGACAATTGACCAGTGAGCCAGAGGTTTACTCAAGTTGGTGCAAGACATGTAGGGCACATTGCTGCAATTGTAAAACAGTGTAACAAATAAAAACCCCAATAGGAGTTGATGTTGCAGTCCCCAAATGGTCACTTCTCCCACCTAGTACAAGGATCACTGGTACACTAGTTTGATTACTGATTTTTCCAGATAAACCTGTTTCCCTCTAAAACGCACTTGTTATGTTTAATTGATGGTTCTCAACCAATCGACAGCCCCAGGAATTGCAATAATATTGACAACCTGAACAACAAGTGCTGTTGTTGTTAAACAGTCATCAAAATAATGATAAGACTATGCTGGTTTTCTTCAATTCCTCGTTGATTTTAATCCCTTGTACCACTAAAAAAAGAAAATAGGTTATATAGGCTATTTTTGTTTCTATTCACTTTCCATGGTTTTCTTAATAGTAACCAAAATCACAGCATTGAACTGCAAAAACTGTGACTGGACTGCTTTTTTGGCACTTTTTAGATCAGAGGAGAAACATTTTCTAGAAAAACTCAATGTCGAGTTGCCTAACAAAACATTTCACCTGTTCATTGTATGACTTGGGCATTATGATATAATACTCTAAGGTAATTTTTTGGTATTGGGCATTAAAAGGATAAAAAAAAAAAAGAAAAAAAAGTGTAGTCTATTTTTTCTCCCCCTGGGCACCTCAGTGTGCAACCCCCAAGAAGGCTGCACCTCTATTTAAGGAGCACTGTATTAAATGAACAATTGACTTTGACCACAGGTCAAAATCAAGTGTCTGCCACTGTGATATCCTGAGGAACTGTCCAGATTTGTCATCCATCCTCACCTGATAACTGCTGGGACTGGTTCCACTTGCCTGACTGCCCCCGGTCTAGGTCCAAAGGTTTAATCTGTGGAAGATGAATGAAAATCAGGCTCTGTTCAGCTCTTTATTGGACCACTGTAAAATGTCGACTGCATCTTAAGAATAGACACAGATTCATGATTAGGCCAGGAGAACAATTTAGAATCTTATTTAGTACAGAAATTAGAGTGCAATCAACTCTGCTAGCACTGATGAAGGGGACATGTGGAGGACACTGAGGGTTTCAGGACTGTTTACTACAGTCTTCACTGATGAATACTTTGACGAGGGATCCAAGTCCAGGGTCTGGCACAATTTTGTTTTCACAATGTTGACTTCTGCTCTGTTTTATGTGTGTTTGTTTACGATCTATATATATATTGCAGAACTGGTTCAAAGCGCCAAGTTTAATATTTATGTGCACTATTACTGTGATGCAAACCTGCCATAAAGTAATAAATATACATAAACAATATAATATACACCACACAGCATTATGTGTTTTGGCTTCAATACACCCACATTAATTTAATCTCTCCAAGAATACTTTAGCTCTGCTGACACTTATGTCTATTAACAAACAAGCACAGGTTATATTTGGTTTTCAACATTTCATTGTTTAAATAATATTGAAGAACAGTCCAGCGCCTATTATACAATAAATAAACTCATTATTCTAGTGAAAGGATGTGAGGTTTTTCCATTGACTTTGTGACTTTCCACATCTTTAGTTCGTACTTGATTTATATTGTCACTAAACAGTTCTCTGGGGATCTACCATCCTAATTGTTTGATCGACGTTCTCTAACGCAGTGTAAGGTCCACTGGTAAATTATGGTCTAATTACGAGTCCAATAATTGATGTTGCAGAGCATGTTGGAGGTTGGAGCTATAGACAGACTTAGGGCCAATGTCATGCATAGTTACCTGCTAGTTCTGCTAACCCCCTCGATAATTGTCTCACCCAATTAAGTTGGAATGTTTAGATAGAGGATCAAGTTGATGGTAACAACCAGTGTTTTCAACACCTTGCCTTTCAACAAACAAACGTGTTTATTGCAATGACATCTATAACAGTGGTGGTCCCCTATTTTTACTATAGACCTAATACACTATAGTATACTATACTATATTTTTTACTTATAGACCAGGCAGGGGCCAATATTTCGAGTCCTGGGAAACAGTGGGTCCTAAAATGTAACAAATTTGAAAAACAGTTTGTAGATAACAAAAAAAAAATATGAAAAATTATCTGTATTGCTTTGGCACAGTGTCACTGTCTGTCATTGTGTGGGTGTGTATGGTGGGTTCCAGTGGGTACAGTTACATTTTGAAGGCAGTTGCTACCCCCTGAAACCTGGTTAGGAATAGAATAGAATAGAATAGTCCTTTATTGTCATTGCACCTTGGGGGGTACAATGAAATTGGGGAAAAAATACTGAGACATAGTCGAATAAGAAAAGAGCTAAAAAGACAAAATGAACACAAAAAGGTGCAAAGTAGCACGGAGCCTCGAGCCGCTGCGTCTGTGCGCGCCGCCATCTTGGACATCAGCTTGGACATAATAAATAGAGGTAAATGGATTTATAAATTACCAGGGGTGCCTAATATGTAGATTGGGGTCCACCAGTAGATCTCCAAAGGAGTGCTGGTAGATCATAAGCATAAAAAAGCTATAGTGATTAAAACTACTGCAATATGGTAATAACTGGGCTAAAGTGAAAGTCATATACTTATACTTATACTTGAGTCAGACAGTGTAATATATATATATATGTATGTATATATATATACATATATATGTATATATATATATATATATATATACACACACATTTATATATATATATGTTAAGATTTAGTAAGTTATTAATTCTTTCACTGCAGACAGTGATGACTTCAACTCTCTTCAGCCACAATCGGTTAGTCCTTGCCTAGTGAAGTGAAACATTGGTTCATTTTGCAAATCACTCAAACCAACTTTCATCAAAACTTTTTTAGTTTAAAATCCAACACATTATGGTTGGCTGTTGTTCCTGCTGATCACTCCACTTGACACTTGAAGACATTGGTGTTTGTTTATTCAGCTTATCAGTTTCTGATGTTTGTCCTCTGAGTCTCATCGCTGCATGTTCTTCATCACTTCCCATTACATTTATTAACTATGGGATTATTCAGATATTATGTCGTGTAAGTCTCTGAGATCAGTGGTTTTCAAAGTGAGGGATACAAACTCTTTGTCCTTAGAGAAATAAAAAAGGAATATACAGATAAATAAATAAAACAAATAGAGAAGTATTTATACTTATTTGTTTCAAACTAAATAACATGGTCTTCATCTCTCTGATGGTTTCTGATGGTACCCGTATGCATCAAAGACAATCTATTCTAAAACCTTGATGTTTCTTTACATATTTTGAAGCAAAATCTGTAGCTATGCAAAGGGGAGAACAAGAAAAGCCCATATAATGTGTAAACTTACAAACACCTGATGTGTGTGGAGTTTTTTGCTGTTTACTGGCACTGCAAACTAAATCAAATCACTTGAGTCAGGAGCGGAAATGTTTGAGACTAAAGTAATAGATCAATGTCATACAGGACAACAATCTTCTGATGGAATGTGACGTCCTCTATGGAAACAAGTCCCTAGCACTGTAAAATGAAAATAAACTACTATATTTTCCAGACATGGCTCATTTACTGGAGGATGTGCACAGTGAGAAAACAAACAAACAAACAAAAACAGAATTGTTAAAACTTTTCATGCGCAGGAAAACTTGAAAAGGACTATACCTAGTCAAGGGAGACAAGTATAAAAGTAAGAATGTTTCATACAGATCCAGAACTGCACTCCTTCATCTTTACTAGTGAATATTATTCTAGTTGAGAATTGGATTTTTAGTCATCCAACTGAGCGTAGTATAATAGCTTGGAAGAAGAGTTCTATGACTAGGACAAGACCTAAAACACAATATTATTGACTGTTCTTACTACAAAACCCCTTTTTCAAGACACAGACGATACAAAATACATTTAATTTTTTTCCAATAAGAACAGTGGTTTTATAAGTGAATACTTAAAGGTGTTCTGACCTGTCTATTTCTAATAAGTTACATAACTTTAAATCATGATTTCACCATTGCTTACAATTGCCATTGCTTAAACAGGTGGTTAACAGCAAACGATTTTTAATAGTTTCTATTTTGTTTCTTTTTTGTGTTGGCCTTTGTCTGTTCACTCACAATTTCTGTTATTAATTTGCCCAAGCTTAAATCACTGCAGGGCAATTCCTGTAGCAGCAGGAGTGAGATCTTGTTCCTCAATCAATACTCTGCTTCTCTTTTCCAATTCCCTACATGATATCATTTCAGTTTTTTCCTGGCAAAGCAAATTAATAAGTGTATATGTGTGTGTATGTATATATATATATATATATATATATATATTCAACTCTAACTCCAACTCCAACTACTTCTATGTCTTTCCTCACTACATCTATCAATCTCCTCCTCTTCTCCTACGTGGTAGCATCTTTAGGATGATTCCTCTACCAATGTATCCACTGTCCCTCTTCTAAACATGTCCAAACTATCTCAATCTGGCTTCTCTAGCTTTTTTCTTCAAACCACCCTTTCCGTGTTGTGCTCTCTGAGCTGTTGCCTGCTCTCACTGCAGATCACGATGTCATCTGTAAACATTACTGTCCATGGAGACTCCTGTCTGACCTCTCATGTCAATCTGTCCATCACTAAAGCAAACAAGAAGGGGCTCAGGGCAGATCCTTGATGAAGTCCCACCTCCACCTTAAAGTCTTCTGTCCTTCCAACAGCACACCTCACCACTGTTGTACTGTTCTCATACATATCCTGCACCAATCTAACATACTTCTCTGCCACTCCTGACTTCCTCATACAAAACCACAGTTCCTCCTATGGCACCCTGTCATAGGCATTTTCTAAATCTACAAAAAACAATGAAGCTCCTTCTGACCGTAGTGACCATAGTGTAGTCACAAAATATCAGTGAAGTTCTTTTAGGTTTGGCTATGACAATCAATGCAAAAAAATACACACACAGACACACACACACACCCACACATATATATAATAAATATTACATGTGTGAGAATCATAATAGAACATGAGAGGAAATGTTTTTGGAAACTTCAGACAGTGAGTCATTACAAAAGTTAAATCCCAGGATGGTTTGAAGGAAAGTTGATAATTATGCAAAGGTGGTCATAAAGGACAGGAAGGACATTATCACCTGAGTGCTCCACTAATTATCTCTGCAATCATGTTTTTGGCTATTTACATCTGTCGGTTAATTTCTTTGCAGGATTGTGTGAAAAAGTACTAATGACTTTTCTTGAAACGGTGCAGTGCTGAGGTGGGAGGTACAGAAGACACCATTAAATTTTGTGCAGATCCGAGACTTTTCTAATCACTTTCTTCAACATCGCAGAACAGAGTCAGTTAATGGAAATTATGCTTTAATGACCTGCATTGTTTAGTGGGCTTAGCTGTTGGGCTTAGTTAGATTCACACTGAATAACATCCCAACCACTCGGTCCATAATGAGGTACAGATTCTTTTGCAGGTGTATTTCTAGGTGGATGGATGGATGGATAGACAGATGGAGAGACAGACTGACAGACAGACAGGTAGATACAGTAGGAAAGATAGAATACTGAGACAGCAAGAGAACTATTATCTCTACGTTGTGAAAAGTGCAACAGAATATTAGGACTGTGTATGAAAAATACATCTCGGCTTGGTGCCCAAGGTGAGGGTGTCTGTTCTGAAACCCCAGAGACCTGATGAACCCAGCTGTCAACGCTGAGGATGTACTTTTAGATTGCACCTATGTGTATTTAAGTGTGTAACTGTTCTAGGTGTATAGAACAGATTGAATTTGTAAATTAATGTGAATTAGGTGTCTTCAGAATGACATGCTCACATCACATTAGATCTATCTTGACTTTTTTTACAGATATATTTTCATTTCACCAATAAACAAATAATAAACCTTTTTTCTAAAATAATGCATTACAGTATTTTTCCTCATATTATGAATAAATACATAAAGTGGTGAGTGAGTGGTTGCCTAGTGGTCAAGGAATCAGACTGGGGTCTGAAGGGTTTCAGGTTAGAATCCACCAACTACCAAGTTACCACGTGAGGTGCACTGAGCATGGCATCGTTCTCATCCACTTCTCCATGGACATTCAAAGCTGTCCACTGTTCACCATGGTTCATTTTTCTTTCCTTTATTACCTTCCTTTTTTTACATTGTTTCATTGTCAATGCCAGTAAACATCCTACCTTCATTAACCCTATACACTCCTGTCTCTACAGTACAAACTGTTTAAGGGTTCAGTCAAATAACATTTTTCTTTGGATGGATAGATAGATAGATAGATAGATAGATAGATAGATATATAGATATTTCTGCCAGTAATATCAACTAAACCATGGTCTAGTACAGGGGTCCCAAACTTACGGCCCATGGGCCTTTTGTGGCTCGCGGAACGATATTTTGCAGCTCCCACCTTGATGTGAAAGTTTAGTTTATAATAATATTTTATAGATTCTCCACATTTTATAGTGAATCCTATAGTTCTCAAAACCCTGATCCACTGTCTCCTTCTTGTTGAGTGTTGTATTACACAGAATCTATGGGAAACTGATTTTTTTTTTTTTTCTTTTTCTTCTTTTGTATTGAACACTGAAAGCTGATGTGGTCCCTTGGTGAAATGATAGTGCAGCTGGTCTAGTATATATCAAACAGATAACTTGTGTCCTCCATGTTTTATTGTTAGGCAAATGATGTTTTATAAACAAAATTATTACAAAAACTAAACGTGAAAAACAAAGCAATGTTACATTGCAAACGGTAAAATGTAGAGTAAACAAAAAGTGAATGATTTTTCTGTATGTCATTGAGTGAAGAGTATTGCCACAGACAGGTATTAAACATTTAACAGTGTAGAGTGCAATGAAATAGCAGCCACTGCTCGAGGGGATATAATATTTTTCACTGTTTAATTTTCTCTTAGTTTCAGTATTATTTCAAGTTTTGTCTTATGAATAATATTGCATTGTTGTATTTTCCGCTGCTGCATTCTTACTCTCAAAATAGAGTAGGCAAAGCAATATATTAATATTTCAAAATACACCTCTTTTTTACAATATTGATTTGTAGGATATGAATATTTCTTGGCACAGTGGAACATCAACAGTTCAAACCCTGGCTCAATCTTGTCCTCTCTGTCTCCTTGTTTTCTTCTCACACCAACACTTGTTGGACAATCTGTGCTGATTCATCTCGTCTGTCTCTTTCTGACCCATGGATGGACTGGTGGACACATTATTTGGTTTCAGTGGAGAAAATGTCCAATGAGCTAAAGCTGAAGGCAAAATATTGACACGATGGCAGTTCAGCAAATTTGCCTGCCTGCTCCAGTCCATCACTTTTTCCGCATTCACTCTTTTCTTCCAAGACAAACACTCACTCTGGGACAACTTGCCAAATGCAGTGATACTGTCTTGATGAGACTCATCGTCTCAGTCTCTTCCATCTACAGTTCTCCCATTTTAATGACCATTTTAAGAACCCTGTAATTTAAACATTGATTTTAGAAAATGTGGAAGACAGATCCATGAGAGAAAGAAAGCCAAAGAATCTGGCCTTAATGTTTTCATCATTTATCATGTTATCATCCCTTGCTCTGTTATCGATTAAATACAATTGAAAAGAAGTTTTCTTTAAAAACTTACTTACTTACTTTTTCAGTTGTTATATGAGCTGGGCTTATAGTAGATGTTTTTTGTGGTATCACTAAATCTATAAACTTCAGCCCAAAAAACACTGAACAGAAATATTTTTATCTTAAATTCTGTAATTGTTATGGCTCAACGTGGATTTTGATTTTAATGCATAATTAAATTCCACAACAGAATGCCTGCTCACAGAATGTAACTCTTTATCACACGATAAAACAATGTTAATACACAAATAGTATAAGTAGAAAAACCCTGGCTTTGCTTACCCACATAATTTTTTTCTTTCTTAACAAAATAAATCTTGATTATATCAGACTTTGTTTTGTATGTGGTACACTGCACTTAAAAGTTTTTAGATATTTTTTTTTTGGTAATAAAACATCTGTGCCGACTGTGCCTTTGAAAAAAAACCGAAACAAACAAAACCATTTTTTCAATGTTTTATATTTTTCATATTACAAATAAGCCATGGAGTTTTTTCTACTTTAATCGAGTTAAAATATAGTTTATTTATATGTTTCTTTTTACAGGACAAAATTTAGAATAAAATTAATTTTATTCTAAATTTATAATTTAATTTTGTATATTTAAATTATAAAATGATTTGGGACAGGCGAATTACACACCTGCAATGCCTGCGTTTTCCCAATAGATGGCACAGCGAAGGCTAAAAGCATTATAGCATATTTATCTACCCTCCTGCTTTGGCCCTCTCTGTCAAAATTTAGGACGTATTGTTTGCCAACTTTTGCCCATGCCAAGGTGAGGACAAGGGGTGAGGGAATAAATGTAAAAAGTGAATTAATAAATAAAAAATGTAAACTGTATTGATCGTACTCTGGGTAAATTGTTGCGTTAACACCAGATCTGCTGTAACAGGCTGAAGGTCTCCTACAGACGTCTCCTTTGACTTAATAAGGCGCTCTACATCTTCCTTGTCTTCTTGTTGGACCTTGCAGTTCTCCACAGTGGCATTAATCACTCTGGAGATAGCAGAGCATACTGTACACAGCTCAATTACTGTAACCGTCTGATGAATCTCCCCCTCCGCTGCCAACGACACAGTCTGAAGATGTATGACAGTGACTCAGTGGCCGTATATAACAAGGTGACAGTTACATTTGGATCACGCCCTCAGCTGAATTGTTTATGATTGGGAAAATGTTACCAAACGAGTGGAGACAGGAGAAATATGGGACGCTTCTAGAAGTGACATTGACTTGTAGGATTTAGTGTTTCTCCAGTTTAAAAAATTACACACAATGCGTACCATGAATATGAATTTATTCAAGTTGCTGCGAGCGAGCACCTTTTATATTTATTCATGATGTCATGAATAAAACTTGGGGAATTTTGTTTACCACCAAAAAACATTATTTCACATTGTGTCTCTGCATTAGCCAGTTAAATTAATTTTAATATCCGTAAGAACTTATATGTCTTAAAGCTTTTGCTCACCTTCATTGCTCGGAGGCAACATTGACTTAATTGCTTTGCCTGTCAGAAATATATCAATATATCACCTAGTGTTTCTTTTTAGAGTAATGGAAAAAAAAAATATTACACCAATCTTTTTACTGCAATGCTCCACTAAAGTTACAGTTGTTTTGACAAATATAATGATATATTTAAAAAATAGCTCATAATAGTTTAATTTCAGAGCTGATTTTTGGCAATTTCCCATGGTTTTCTGGATAGTTACCAAAATTACTTCTGTTCTCTTCTTCCATCAATATCGGAAGCATTGTACTGACAAAAAAATGCTTTGGAGCATTCCATACTTTCATTGTCATTGTATTCTTCGGATGTTATACCTTTGGTGGTTCCAAGAAACTGGAGAAAACAAAAGTGGATTAATTATTTGTTCCATCAACCCCCTAAAACATTGTTATTATCATTACTATAACTGGTTTAATCATTTAACTACAGACAAAATTTCATACAATAGTAAGATATATTTGTAGGACAATTTTGGACAAGATAAATATCAACACCAAAGCAGGAGAAACAAAGATCATATGCATGGAGAAGACGTTGTATTAATAGTTGACCAGTCTCCTCATCCTGAAATGAATAAGTGTGCATACAGCTGGACATCAGGCTTTAGTGCTGAAGTGCAGCCACCCATTCTCTGGCCCCTGAATGTACAAATTGTTCCCTGCACCAGTGAATGTACCCATGCCGTCTTTTCAAATAAAGCCAAGCCGGGGGGCCAGGGCAGCATGCTGGGTTTGGATGCTTGATTATGCCAAGTGGCAGACGGAGAAAGGAGGCACAGGGGGACGCTTCAGCGGTCAGATCACTGCTGGGCCTCTGCGGAATATGTGTGTGTGCTGTTCACCAGCCCAGTGGTCCAGACAGAACTCCTTATTGTTGACCGGACTCACTTGCCCTTGTGGATTGACTCAACTTTGGGGGCAGGGAGGGATGTGGTTTACATCAGACAGGGAGAGTGAAAATTAATCTGTCTGTGTGTCCATCTGTCTGTCCATCCATCTATCCAAATGTGTCTTCCTGCTGTCTGTTTGTGGACAAGACAGTATCACTGAACAGCTGCAGTGTTGAATGACTCTGTGTTAGCTGCAACCTGTTACTCTGAGTTTAACAGTAAACCCAGCAGAGATATGAGATTTAAGTTGATTCTCACCATAAGTCTAAACTCACATACTGATTCGTCCACTCTTCCCGCCAACTGGTTCCTTCTGTCAAGTGACTCTGCTGTGGCAACCCCTGATTATGGGACAAGCCAAAAGTGATTCTTCTTTTGGGCTAACACTTTAAAATGTATTTTTTACAAGAGCATAATAACACATTATTGAACTTTTTTCTTTTTGGCTCGTCCCTTATTGAGGGGTTGCCACGGCGAATCAACATTTCTAGTATCTTCTACTCTGACTCCAACTACCTCCATGTCCTCCCTCACTACATTCATCAATCTCTTCTTTGTCTCCTACCTGGTAGCTCCATCTCTAGGATCATTCCTCCACCATGTATCCACTGCCCCTCCTCTGAACATGTCCAAACCATCTCAATCTGTCTTCTCTAGCTTTTTCTCCAAACCTTCCTGTCTGTGTTGTC
>JAFBJS010057809.1:108151-120547 GCA_016785265.1 Paraplagusia blochii
GTCAGAAAAGGTCACAATTTTTTATAAAGATTTTCTTTAAATATAGTGCTGCTCATTAACATTAGGAGCAGTTTCTGTCTAAAAAGGTGTGACCAAAACTCTTCACACCTTTGTCCAGTGGTGAAGGGAGTGGTCTAGACTGGTGTTCCACAACCTTTATTGAGCCAAGAACTGGTTAGATGTCTCGTACTATTTTCATGGACCGGTTGTTAAGTTGTAGCAGATAAATACCCCTTAAAAAAATTTAATTTCCGGTGTTCTGAAATATTTTCCTACCTATAAAATTTTCCTACCTGATATAAATCTGCATGCACACACGGGTTTCCCAAGTGCCCCCAGCGTATAATTTTCTCCTACCAGACCATTATAAAAAGTTAAAATCTCGTTTCAATGACTCATCATCGTTGTGAGTTTATTGTTGTTGTCTTCACTGAGGAAATATTTCCTAATCAAATATAGTTGCATTATTCATGATGGAATCCTAGACATTCTATTGTTAAGTTCGTTTGTTGATATGGGTATGGATCAAGTGTAAATCAATAGCGAGATGGGGACAAAAGGAAACATTATTTCTCTGCGGCCCGACAACAATTCCCCCACAGACTGGTACCTGTCCCCGGCCCAGTCGTTGTGGACCAATGGTTTAGAGGAGTAGAACTACCCTACCCTCAGAGTTCCCTCTGATATCAAGCAGAAACTGATCGGGTCTTTCAGCTCCAAGAAGTCCAGTTGCTGACAGTTAAGCTTATTGGATATCATCACCTGGATGAATGAGAATAATCATAGATTTAAATATGGTATTTTAATGATTCAACTACACTAATGTGAAGATGTGGTTTTGCAGCTGCACAAATGTTTAATTGACATTTTCCCCTCCTTTTTGCCTTAACATCTCAATACAAACAAATTCTGGATTGCTTATATATTTCTTTTTTAATTGTGCCTGGCCAGTCATGTTCAACCTGATAGGAGTTGTTAAATTAAAACACTGGAAAACCTCAATTATTTGAATCCTCATTCTGAGGTACAAATGTGACCATGTAAGTGCTGTTTTTTAGGGCAGATTTCTCAAATATTACTGGTGAAAACAATCCCACTAGTAGAGCTACATCTCTTACTCATTATTTCCAAATGTTGCGGTGTCTTAACAAACAACTCTGCCAAAAGCATAGTCTTGATTTTTTTCTTGCTCTTTTTCTTGTTTTTTTTTTAGGGTGCAAATATATATATTTTTTTTTTTCAATGTTCCAATCTGTAATTTTGACTAATGTTGTTTCCACACTATTCTTGACTATCAGACTGAACCATCCCTACAGAAAGAACTGCTCTGTTCATTAAGTATTTCAACCTATGTGTCAGATTTGTCTGTCACACTCCCCATCTGTTTGTGCAATCACGGTTAATTAGTTTCATCACACTCACCTGTGTCATGTGATTTCCATGCGTCTCACCTGTTGCCCTGGTAATACATACTGCTGTTCTCCAGTCAGTCATCGTTGTGTGATCCCTGATCTGTGTCTTTCACATCTGTGGGATTATTTTTTTTTTACCCTCTGTTTCTGCCTGATTCTTGGTCTCTGTGTTTTAAGACGGGATTACCTGCCTGAATAACAAGTCGTGAGTGATTGTTGCTCCTCTCAATCCAGACACTGTAGGCTGGAACCAGTGATGTTTCTGCTGTGATAACATATCTCTAATAACGTAAATACTCTGCGGCACTGTTGTGCTTTTCTGCTGCAACATTTTTCGCTCTGTTTTTCCTTAATTCTAACTTTGGCACCTTCTTAAGTATATTTGGAAATTACAGTCACAGTTCTCTTTTGTAATTACTCCCCATGGGTGGCATATGGGCAGCATTTTAAAAAGCCAGCTCTCTGGAGATTAAGTCCTCTCATGCTTTTGCTAAATAAAATATTCAAGGATCATAATAAGCTGTAGCCAAAGAGTGCCTCCAAAAAAAACAGCATACTATGCTTATCTGCAGCTAGCACATTAAATATGTATTTACTCTAAGAAAAACATAGTGGCACAAAATGAACACATTTACCCGGGGCTATAAAGCTTGTGGATCGATATAAGCTGTTGGTTTGTTTACTGTCTTGTTTGTACTTCAAATACTTTAAGGTCAATCTGGAAGAGGAGTGAAGTAGAAAAAAAAAGATTAAGGTAATCTGTAAGGAAAAAAAAACTACAGTGTAGAAAGTTACACCTTATCATCACACTATGTTGCTCCTTAGTCTGGAGGGATTTGAGTAGAACAGAATCTCTAGTTGTTTTTCCCACTCTTGTCTTTTTTTAGTGGTTTGGCAGTGTTTATGTCCCTTCCTGCAGAGGGCAGTAGTAGATTTTATTTTTTATTAAACTTAGGCTTTGTGTCTAGGCTAGTAATTTGTCACTTTAGATATTACCAGCCTGTGAATTGATCGACGGATCTAACACAACTGTCAGTGTTGAACTGAAAAAAAACGCAGCATAAGGACAGAGAGAGGGAGTGATGAGGTGGAGATGGATGCTACTGAGAGTGAGTCGATAGTGAAGAGTGTATGTCATGTGCCATTATGTGTCTTAGTGCTTGCCAACAACCCATATGCTAATTACTGCTGATTTATGCCTCATTATTTTGATTTATAATGAGACTACAGAGACAGACCGACTGTGGGTAAATATCTCCACTAAAGAGGAGGTTACGGTAACTGTGACCAGATCAGCTCAGTGAGGTAAGTGCATGAAAATGCCATCATCTAACCTTTGTAGCTAAACATACCCTTCTAAACTGCAGTGTTTTATTAATGGGCTTTTTTAGAGTTCCGTGTTCCTGCAATCGCTCCATTACTACTAAGTCGCTTCCACTAGTCCATCAGAGCAAAAAATGATTGCCATTATTGTATGTTTATCCACAGTTCAGACATGTTCAAAGGAGGGACAGTGGATAGATTGGTAGAAGAATGTTCCTAGAGATGGAGCTAATAGGCATCCATCAAAGAGGAGATTGATGGATGCAGTGAGGGCGGAATGGAGGTCATTGGAGTTAGAGTAGAAGATACAGAGGACAGGTGGAGATGGAAAATGTTGACTCACTGTGGCAACCCCTGAAAAAGAGACAAGCCGAAAGGTGAAGAAGATATGTTTATTTATTGTGATAATTATTTTCAAATCAGGTGTCAGAGAAGTATGTTAGATTGGTGCAGAATATGTATGAGAACAGTTCACCAGTGGTGAGGTGTGCTGTTGGAAGGACAAAAGACTTTAAGGTGGGGGTGGGACTTCATCAAGGATCTGCCCTGAGCCTCTTCTTTTTTGCTTTGGTGATGGACAGATTGACAGATGAGTTCAGACAGGAGTCTCCATGGATGATGATGTTTCTAGATGACATTGTGATCTGCAGTGAGAGCAGGCAACAAGTAGAGAACCTAGAGAGGTGGAGGTTTGCACTGGAGAGAAGAGGAATGAAGGTCAGTATCAGTAAGACAGAGTATATGTGTGAATAAAATGGAGAACAGAGGTGGTGAAGGTGGAGGAGTTTAGATACTTCAGCTCAACTGTTCAAAGCAGTGAAGACTGTGGAGGAGAGGAGAAGAATAGAGGACAGACAGGATGGAACAATTGGAGAAAAGAGTCAGGAGTGATCTGTGATAGAAGAGAGTCAGCTAAGGTGAAGGGAAAGGTTTACAGGACAGTTGTGAGTCCAGCCATGATGGATGGATTAGAGACACTAGGAATAGGTAGAAGACAGGACACAGAGCTGGAGGTGGGCGAGTTAAAGGTGTTGATATTCTCTTTAGGAGAGACAAAGATGGACAGGATCAGGAATGAGGAACAACACAGACACGAAGGTTTGTAGAAAAAGGTAGAGAAGCCAGATTGAGATTGTGTGGACATGTTCAAAGGAGGGACAGTGGATACATTGGTAGAAAAAGTCCTAGAGACGAAGCTACCAGGTAGGAGGCAAAGAGGAGATTGATGATGTAATGAGAGAGGGCATGGAGGTACTGTTGTTTGAGTCAGATTTTAGGATACAGAGGACAGGAGAAGATGGAAATTGTTGACTTGCTGTGGCAACCCAAAAAAGTTCCTTAACTATTTTAACCCATAAAATAGTTACTAGTTAGTGGTATGACTAAATGTTGGATTTTACATGTAAATAGTTATGTTTCACACGTCGCACGGCAAGTAATTTGTTCATACATTAAGACATCTTTAAGGTTTTGTTTATGCAGTTTATCTGTGGAGGTCCTGTCAGTCTTTTAGTAGTTGATGTGTGTCACAGCTGTTCTTGTTCTAACTGCTGAGGGCAGTACTGAGCGTGAAGCTGATCTTTGTTCATCTGTCAAATCAGACAAGAAAGTGGGCTTTTCATTTGTTCCCTTTTACACTGCAACAATTTCACCATGGACAGTGCGAGCACAATGACAAAAGAGAAGGACTCTGTATCTTTCCCACGAGTATTAATTAAGTTTGCTATTGGGAATGAAGTGATGACAGTTCTCTAATTCTGAAAATCTCTTTGATTCCAATATATCTAAGTCTTTCATGAACCTTTCATGGGTTTGTGAGACTAAAATGATGTACAGTAGTTTGTGATGTAGGACACAACAGAATGTATCATGAGGAATTGAAATTCCAGCATTGTGCGAACCTAAAAAGCAGAAAAACAAATGTATTGAGACACAGAAAATCAATCTCTGCATCATGACAATCTCAAGGACATTCTATTATTTTACTTTTACCAAGCTTAAAACAAATGACAAAATCTGATCAATATTTTTAACAGCTGCAGTTTATTCTACATTTAAGCTGAATGCTCTTGAATCTTGAATTCACTGTGGTGCAATAATAAAGTTCAGGAGTTAATATTTTTACCTGCTCAGTTATACAGAGACAGCTGCAGCCAAATGCAAATTAGAGTCTTCACTGATGCACATTCAGTTGTGTGTGTTGCTTGGTGAGGATGAATGTGTCCGTGACTAATATTCATTACTGTTTCCAAAAAAAGTGCAGAATCCTGCGTATGACAGATTCCAACACAGGTTTCAAAAACCATTTGTTTCTTACTGTGCTACAGGGTGACTACAGAAGCTTTCAGATGGTTCAGCACCAGGGATAGTTCCACATGAACATCTCAGTTGTTTTTCCCTTTTTTCCTGGATTTAATGTAGAGGGAATACAATAATTGTTGTTGAAAATAAAAACATACTTTTCCTTAATCCTGATAGGAGTTATTACAATATATTAAAGGTAATTATATACGTAGACAGAGCATTACGACTTTGCTGAACAAAGCGATACTTTCTGAGCACGCAGCATGGTGTCTCGTGGGGCATCATTACTCTTTATATGCAACAAAGCAGTGGGTCACTCTCAGTCTGCCTAATGAAGACCATGCAGCAGCACTTTCCCCAAATATATCTGCAGGCAACATGCACTAACTGTGCTTTTAGCAGGGACACTAACCAGGATATTTGTGTAAACTGGCATACTGTGAGGACAAGTGAACCAACTCCTCAACAGGATGGAATGATCTGTATCTGTCTTTATTGTACCTCACAGACAGAATAAGGTGTTATACTCAAATTACAGGAAAATACCTGAACGAAGCATAGTCCTGGGTGCAACTCTATTTCCATCATTTATACAGTGCTTATAAGTGGCAGAAATAGTCAGCATAATGTCAAATTTTTTAATGTTAAGCCTTATGTTCTCTAGTAAAGGAGCATTTGCCTTTCATAGCTGGGCTCTTCAGTTATTACACTGAGAAACACACCTTTTATACTATTTTGTCCCAACATTTATTTTTGGGGACTAATACATTTAGATTCACAAATCTATACGGCAATAGACACTATTCCTAAGTTATTGGCTATTCATTCATCTTCATCTGCTTATCCATTAACAAGTCACAGGGGCAGAGGTCTGCCACCCACATCACACTGCTCCATACTGTGAGCCTTCCTGTGGGTGAGCCCACTAGAAGTTATGTGGGTCAGGACAGTGCTATGATCAGATATCCTCAGTGGGAACCTGGCAGCTGGTGGATTACAACCTGAATCCTTGAGGACCTAAGGCTTCCTTAACAGCTGGTACTATTGAACATATATGAAGATATTTTATCGTTGACCTAGTACAATTAGTCATTCTCCAAAAATGGCAATTGAAGCAGCAAAAACACCCTGAAGACCTAGAACACATGTGAGAGGACCCATATAAAACCTCTTGTGACCCGTATAATAAAAGTATGTTTAGATAATAAGACCTTCAGCTCTGATCCTACTGGAAAAGATACAGATTTGATCAGTTTCGTTTTTTGGTATTTAAGGCATTGAATGACAGGCAGGACTTCTTGTTATTATGGAAAATAGACAATGAATCAATTCGTACTGCTGTTTATCTGACCAATAGCTGTGCAGGAGTGAACATCAAATCCTGGAGCTGACGTTGTTCTGGGTGTTTCAGTAAAAAAACAGAATAACTTTTGAGTGAGGATAAATAGATTTTTATCCTGGGCAACAACGCGCTAAACACGCACCCTATCCCCTCGCGCCCCCCTCCTCTGCCTTCCCCTCCTCACCCCTCCTCTCCCCCTCAGCGCTCGTTGAATAGAGAGCCTGCAGAGCGCTCTTTTGTTCAGTAGCGCTCAGCTGCTGGAGAGGTGAGCATCACTCCGGCTGGAGCACTTCACTGCCGATCCCTCGCGTCGCGGACTGAAGCGCGGACCCGCTTTGAGACACAAATCCACGGCAGCCGCTGAAAGATCATCCCCCTCAAACATTTCCAAAGGGTTCTTCACTTTCAGCCTGATACGGTTTTCCACCCACGCTCTCGGGGCTCGTACGCGGCTGGATAGTTGCTCTCCCTGTGCGTGGCGCTGCACCTGCACGGTTATCGCTCCTGAGGCCAGAGAAGAGCGTCGCTCTACATTCCTGTGAACTGGACCTGACTTAATCCAAAAGGTGAAGAAAACGTTGTATTTTTCTCTTTCCACGAGATTTGTTCAATTAAAAGTAAATTGTGTGTGTAGTCAAACACGTGGGAAGTCCTAGATTCACAGCAGCATCAAGTAAAAAATATATTTTTGTTGGTTTTAGTATGTGGTCACTTGGAAATCTAGAAAACATTCTTGAGGTTTTTTGACTGGCATGAAGTTATTGGTTCATACTTTATCGTTATTCACTTTTTTCTGCAGTTCTTTTAAGCAGTACTTATTTTCTTTTGTCCCTTGAAAGCTCATAGACTCCTGATCTATCAGCAGGCGTACTGGATGAGAAGGTCCTTCTCTCCCTTTGCTAAGCCTTCCTTTAAGTCAGCTGGAGGAAGGAGGGAGCTGTTGAAGCAGATACATGTCCATTGGTCTCACGGCGTGTTTTATTGTTCTGGTCCACTGTCCATCCGCAACGCAACCGTTTTTGGCAGAGGAAACATCTCTGTGCCAACACAGACCCTTTAGGGCTGAAAGACGATCAGTGTTGGTGTATATCTTAACACAGCTGGTTGTAAATGACAAACACTTTTACTCCATTAGGAGATACGTATGATGCTGTTGATATTAAGACAAATACCTCGCCATTAATGTTTCAGTTGTCAGATGAAGAGAAGCAATAAATGCGAGCGCAGAGGTGTTCTTGACCTTAAGGGAAATTAAAAAGAGATTAAAACAAGTTTATTGTAAATAGCGACCGGTCACACTCTCTGTCTTCATCTCATCCTTTCCCTCTCATGTTGACATGAGCAAAGGGGCAACAATATCCATCATCGTCGGTGAGTTCATTACTCATCCCCGTGTATATTGTGTCAAGCATTCAGATGAATAGTTAAGTGATGCTTAGTGTTCAAGGCCAAGTACCTTGTATCTGCAGTCAGGCTAATACACCAAGCATCACTGATTCCCAGCAGATACAGAGACGCAACGCAGATAATCACCGTCCTTTTTTTTTAACCCTCTGACCAATCACAGATGGCTTGCTCCCACCATCCTGGTTGAGCAGCCATGTGTAGGCTTTTGTGTGTAGGATACATTATGTTCTCATGTGTTTTCACCACAGCTGCCATCTCTTGAACTGTGTCAATGAACTATGGGCATCAGCAACTTCCACTGCAATGTTAGAATTTGACTTCACAGTTTGCTGCTCCCAAAGCTGTGGTGCTGACATTTGCTTGTTTTTCAAGCACTTGCATACTGGAGAAAGTGTTTTGTTTTGTTTTTTTCTCGCTTTAAAAACTCACTTTGTTCGGAGTCTCACTCCAGCATTGGATCACTGGCTCTGCTGCAGAAGCTATTGTTCTCAGAAGTGTTGTTTTCTTTGGCATTAGCAGTTCACTGCCCCTCCTTTCTCACATTTTCTGTGTGATGAGCCATCGATCTTAATGAACAGTGTTCAGGTAGATGGAGCTCCAGTGATTCTTGGAGGCTCTTCTTCAAATGTGTTTAAGAACTAAGGTAGTTTAGAAACTGTGTGGTCACACCTCAGAAGTGTGAAAGGGGAAGTGGAAGACAGAGGAAGTTGGAAAAGAGTGGATTTTTTTATACTCTATCAGTAGCTCTTTTTTATGATGTTGTCACATGTTTTAATAATCTGTTTTTTTTTTTCTGCTGGAAAACTTTTTGCTCAGTTCAGATGCATTTAGAGAACATCTGCATGGTCCAATTCAATTTGCACTTTAGCAGTTGTCTTAACAAAAAAACGGAAACTATTACCCCAATAGATATTTATCCAGTGCTGAATATTATTATTCCAACAACAAACCCATTTACTACACTTAAACTAACAAATCAATTGTTAGCAGGTAAAATGGAAGAGCTCAGCTAACATTTGGCTATTATACTGTCTATGGTTCTGCATACAAATTGTACTAGAAGAGAGAACAATGAAAAGCTATAGGTTGGGCTTAAAAGTAGGTTTTTTTTTTTTATTGTAAAATTTGACCAACAAAAATCAATCGAGGTAGACTTTAATAAGTTTCACTGCAGCCGAAAAAGTAACATTTCCCTTAAGTCATCATAATAGGTTTTACCAGTTCTGTGTGTGTGTTGAGCTTTTCCTGAACAGAATACACAACTATAAATCATACTGTTTTTTCTGTGATCTCTTTGCCTTCACCTTTACTCCACCCACGACTGAGTCATTCCATGGCTTTATTGCACCTCTACTTCCCAGAGAACGTCAGTCCGTTTGATTGACAGCTCTGCATCTCCTCACTGCCCCAGTTGACACCCAGGAGCAGATGGGTAGTGCATAAGTGGGCTCCTGTCAACTTTGCCTTGGCTAATGATATAATAGTTTGGCATTAGGCACTGAGCATGCCACCTAGAGCCAAGCACATGAGCTGCACGGTTGGGCCTTCATGGCCAGTGGGAAAGCAAACAAAGCCCCGGAGCCACGCGGCTAAGGGGAGGAAAAAAAAAAGGTAAATTTTCCAATCTCCAGACGCAGCTCTTGAATATTCATCAGAGTCCCCTAACCCCCCCCCTTCAAATCCCTGCTCCGCAACCCCCTTTCACCAAATGTATTATTCAAAGATGGTCTTTCCCCTATTAAATACTATAAATAAATGATGACATCTGGTAACAGTTTTTGTCTGCTGAATTAATAACAGAAGCCAAGTCAAGTATCTCTTAGTGATTGTTGAGGTGGTAGGAGGCGGGGGTGGTGAAGAGGGTGCATGTCTAGGAGGAGGAGGGGTGGATTTTTGTCACTGATACCTCTAACTCCATTGGCCATTTCTTTGTCTCACTGCTGATAGTCGACTATCTCCCTTGTTAATGCCATGTGCTATATGGCCGAGGTACATGGCGATGTGTCTCCATCACTCTCCACTTCTAACTGGCTTGAGGAGACGTAGCTTATTTCTTAAGCATTAAGCCAAAAGACTTTATTGTTGGAGTTAATCCTGAAGAAAAGGAAGCTCCCAGAGTGTCGACACCAGACAGCTCCTGAAGCATGGCCTTCTTAGCCTACCTAACATTTATGTCTCACAGAGTCTTATATCTCTATAACACAAAGCACATTACGAAGCGATGTGACACAGAGAAGGGATGTAATGTTGGCATCAGTGTTGTACAGGCTGTATCTGTCAGACTCTGATGAGCCGGTAAACAGGGGCTGCTGGAGAGCCCTGCAGATGGCCGATGTTTTTCATGCTCATGTGCGGCAAATTCCCAAAAGGGAAAGGGAATTGTGTTTTCTTTCTGAGCAAGTGTTCGATTTTAATTTGCACAGCAAAGTCCCTGGCTGAAGAGTGCATTTCCACTTCGGGAGGCTGTTACAAAAAAGTGTTGGAGGGGAAGTGGGTCTGGGAGGAGGTAAAACTCTGGTCATCCTAAACAGACCGTTATCAGACCTCACTTCTCTCCTCTACCTCATCAGCCATGAATTTCACGCAGCAGGGATTGCTACAAGGGTCCAACTCTGTTCTGCCAAACACATTATTTATTACATCAAATACAAAAGTGTCATCAATTATTTTATACAGCTCCCCTGAACTCTGCTCAGGGTTTTGATGCGTGCTGTATAGCTCAAATTTATATTTCAGTGAGATAGAAAAACATATTTTTCGTATTTGCTTTAAAAGATTTTCAATTTTTTTGGTTTATCCATTTCCTTAATCCTCTTCAGTCATTCTCTGTGTCGGCACTCGGCTGTGAGTGCCAGAATATAGTTTGTTGGCATTGTAGTGGTGCCTTTATACCACTTATGCGGTCAATTGGTGGCCTAGTGTTTATGGAAGCGCCCTTGCGTCCGCAAAGGCCCCGGTTCGAATCCCCATACCGCCAAGTTATCACTGGGCATGGCACTACCCCCACTCACAGCTCCCTGGGTGCTCAAAGCTGCCCACTGTTGATTTTGGTGATAAGTTAAAAACATAGGTCACATTTGTTTTGTGCAATGGTGTGAATCACAATGCCACAATAATAAGAATTTTACTTTCCTCTTCTTCCCTCCTTATGTCTTTGTTGGTTCTGATCAATCTGTTGTGTACAAAGGTACGTGAATGTGTACATATCACTTTTAAGTCTTAGCTACATTCCGGAATAGACAAAAAAAAAACAAAACAAGAACCACCTGAAATAGTTCAGAGCAAGCAACTGGGCGTCCTGTCTCATGGCTACAGTATTCAATCAATTTGCCATCCCAGGTCTTGGTGTACTGAACCTGCAATACATCTGCAGTGCACTGAGCTACACAAGGTAATCCCATGTGTGAAATACTTTATATTTCAGACATGAAAAGAGAAAATTAGATTATTTTTCATGCTAATGTTTTGCCATCCTGTGGTTTTCGCAGAAACCAAGGCATCAATAGCACATTTGCTCATGGGTATTACGGGCGCTGTCAGAGAGTTAGACAGAGAGAAGACAGACGGCGGTGAGAATGAATGCCGTAGCAGACAGAGTGAGCAGGTGCCGCTGGATGACCCGTATCCCCCACCGTGCAGCTCTCCTGTGTGACTGCCTGCTTCTTCAGTACAAGGAAGAAAAATTAAACCTGAATTCAGCCCAAGCTGAAATTCTGCAGCTCCTTTGGTGCATTTCTAGGTGGTAATGAAATACTGAAAATAAAAAGAGGTATTTAACTGGGATATTAAATGAAGCTTGACTTGCAGTGTTAAAAATATATTAATTATACTGTGTTTAAAAAAAACGAATGGTGATGGATCATGACAATTGAGTGTCATGATTCAGTAAAAACATAAAAAACTGAGATACCAAGCTGTCAAAAAGTAACTACAGTCACAGGCACAAAAGCTCAAGAACAGTGCAGTTAGAAGAAAAATAAAAAACTGTAACTCATACTTGCATACGTTTGTGTGTATAATAGATGTATGCGACAAATCGATTCACATCTGACAAATCAAAAATGATATCTATTGATTCGAAGTTCTGTCAGACCATAAACATGGTTATTCCTTAATTCTAAAACATCTTGAATTAGGATGTTGAAGGCAGTTTTTTCTATGTTTGGTGTCTTTCAGTGTGTCATTTTATTTTAAAAATCTGAAGAAAAATCTACTTTGCCCTGTGCATGATTACATTTTTTTTGAATTACTAATAAGACCATTTCCACTAGTTGTGGAAAAAGGAAAATCTTTTCAGTTTTGATTGGTAGTAGGTCATTGCTAAATGGTAAGGTACTGGTTATTGTCTAAAGCAGGGGTGTCCACACTTTTTTGTCTCGTGAGCTACTTTTCAAATGACCAGACTGAAGAGATCTAAATAGTTTGAAAACTCTAAATATATTTACCAATATAGATTGGATTGGGCCCCACTGTGGGGGCGCAGTGCAATGCTGAGGGGGGCGCGTGTGATCCTGGGGAACATGCTTTTTTTCCGCTGTACTACAATAAAGTGTAATTGCACATCCTTGTAAGTCGAACTACATCTCTTTTTTTGTTTATAAGGATGAA
>JAFBJS010057809.1:121045-134963 GCA_016785265.1 Paraplagusia blochii
GTGGTGGCCGGGGGGTGGGGGGGGGGGGGGGGTGGGAGGGGGGGGGGGGCATGAATTGTTTTCCCTTCTTGCTATTGGGGGCGTAACAGAAAAAGATTGGGAAGCACTGTGTTATACTGTCTGACTCAATACCTATATTATTCTACTGGTAGATCCCGATCTACCTACTGGGCACCCCTGCTCTAAGGGCTAATATTGAGTAGTGTACACGTGCAGTTGATTCATTCTGTTTTTCTTCTTCTCTGTCAACTGCTGTTAAGTTGTAATGTCAATCGGAATCTCAGACTTAAATTTCAATTTTCAATTAACCCCAAAACAGATTTTGAATCGAATAAGGGCCTTAAACTACACCTGTGTGTGTATATGTGTTTGTGAGAAGGTGTTGTTGCGGCAAGAGGAACAAAGAAAAGAAAAGAACAGAGTATTCCTGCCCCAGTCTTGCTTGTTTTCATGAGCATCTCAAAGTCCGAACTGCTTTATTTTGACAGAGAGTGGGATCAGACAAAGAGCCTTCAAGCTGAGGTTGCCATGTCTTTTTATTCACCCCATTTTCCTTCTTTCCTTCATGTCAAAGCACAAGTCTCAGCCGAAGTGGAAGCATGTCGGAGTAGCCATTAGCTGCTGTGCACAGCTTTTGAGAAGGGGTCAAAGATATTGGATGCTGTGAAGTGGGTGTTTAAGCTCTTCCCCCCAACCTGTGTGTGTGTGGCTGTGGCAGCACACTTCAAGTCTGAATAAGAAGTTAGCTTCAGAGTGTGTGATGTGATTCACTTTTCAGCCATTAGCAGTCAAGCTGCGACTGCTTTGACTTTTTATTAGAAAATAAAGCAGAACTGAATTGCTCTGCACACAGCTATTTATTTATTACCATTATTTTTACTTTACTTTACTTTTCTTTTTAATCCGCACCTTTAATTCACACTCACGTTTAACCATAGAGTGAGGTTGAGTGGAGTTTAAAAAAAAAAGAAAATAGAGATACTGTGAATTATGGTTCCTAACTATTGTCTCCATTCACTTCTTATACCGTTGTGTAGCGTTATACGATACGTATACGATGCTACGCCATCTTCTGTTTTCTACCTTTGTATAAGTAAAACGCATCAAGGTCCAATTAGACTTTGGTTTATTGGCAATCATGCTTCTTGATTAAACTATTAATCCCTAATTAGCATTTTAAAGAGGACAGACAGAAAGAGACAAACAACTCATCAGCACAGCAATCACATAGTTTCCTTTGTGTTAGTACAGAAAACTACTTAAGCGGCTGCAGATCCCTCCTTCTTCTATAACACAAACTCCACCAATGCTGCTCCGGACAGAAGCACTTATTAGAGTGCAGACTTGAATTAGCAGTGTAAATAAATCCAGAAGACTTTTAAAGTAATTGCTCTGGAAATAGTGTCTCAGTGAGTTTTTTTTCCTCACTCTCTCTCTCTCTGGATGGATGTGTCCCCCTGATCTGGCTTCATTCTGTGTCTGGGCTGATCTTTGTTTAAACTGCCCACCTGTGTGCCATCAAGCACCAGCGTGTGTCCCGTTGGCTGTTTTCTCCCTTAAGCCGGCAGCTCATGCTTCTCATCATGTCACTGCAACAGATTCCAGCGGCAGCTTTCCAGGTCTCTTGTGGAATTTGCTCTTTGCATTGGCCACCAGATAAATGAGGTGTTTGCTTTTCTTTGGCAGAGTGGTGGATTTCAGAAGGTCAGAGAAGGTGGCTTTAGCTGGGCAGAGAGAGCACTGTTGATGCGTCTAGTTGCTCAGGTTCTCAAAAAATAAAATACTTGTGTCACTTCTGTGGTTCATTAATCACAAATCACGTATGCTTTAAACTGCCAGTCGTATCCCACCCTAATGTAGGCACTGTATTTCACTGAAGAAGAGCCACAGATTAAAGTTGGACTTTAAAACCCTAATATTCCTTTTGCTACGTCATGCTAGCCTCAAATTTAGGCACCTCTAGAGCTATCAGTATGACTGCACACGAGAACTGAAATATCAAGCCATACGTAATGGTCAATTACTGTATAACCAAAAAAGGCATGTTTTTGGCTTAAACCCTAACAACAGATGATCATTCATTCATCTTCATCTGCTTGTCCGTTGCTGGATACCAGGGGCAGCTGGCGCCACCCAAATCACATTGCATCATACCGTGGGTCTTCCTGTGGTTATTCTGAGATTAGGTGGGTGGCGCTGTACTCTGCGCACCTCAGTCGCAACCTGGCAGCTGGTGGACTTGAATCCTTGCAGACCCAAGTCCACTTCCTTAACCAGATGATGATTGTAGCTTTATTCTGTAATAAACAGGGCCCTCATTTGTAGGAACCAGAAGCCAGTGTTCTGTTCCTACAGCTCGACATAGCGTAGTTTTCAGGGTAAGAAAGTCATAAGTCAGTACATGTGTCACTTAGCTACACTGGCCTAGTAGTGGCCTAGTGGTTAAAGCACCCCACTGGGATCTGCGGGGTTCCAGGTTTGTATCTAACAAATGCTAGGTCTGACTGAGGTCCACTGAGCATGACATCGTCCCCGCTCACTGCTCCCCAGCGCTCAAAGCTGCTCACTGTTCACTTTGGTGATGGGTTAAAAACAGAGGTTACATTTCGTTGTGTGCTGCCATTTGGGCTACAATGTCACAATGACAATACGTTTGCTTCATTCCTTTCTTCTCTCCTAACATAGTGGCAACTTTATAACCTAGGACAAACTCAAATTGACAGTGGACTCAAGTCAAAACCTGGGAGGATGGGTCCACACTTAATACCGTAATTTCCCGAGGGATGCTCTTGAGGGATTAATAAAGTTCTATCTATCCATCTATCTATCTACCTATTCACAATATTATATCGCGTTTCATACGAAAACAAAACTTTAAAAAATCTACGATACTACAACTCTTGCAACTATATAGCAGCTTTATATTAGAAGGCCAACTCTAGTACACATTGGATAGGATCTTGCATATGATTAAACTACAGGCTATACTTAAGTCCCCGGTTTGATACACGTGTTCTGTGACATAAAGACATGGGACGACTCTGACTTACACATGGGAGCCACAACATTCTGAGAAACCTATATGAAAGAATGTACGTCAGCTGTATGGCATTCAAACAGAGAATAAAAACTAACTTCTTTGTATGGTGCTGCATGAAATGCCTCTACAAATTAGTGAGTTTTAATACTGTGCTTTGGAAAGATGGAACAAAACTTTCTTAACTTTTAGGTAAAGACCTTAAATGGCCAAGGACGTTGTAAACCGAGGACTGTTTGTTATGTAGTTTCATTCACTGCCTCCTTATTCAACGTATTATAACTTCTTCTTCATCTCTAGCCTATTTAATAGTAAAAAACAGCCCAACTTGCAGGTTTAAAGGATGCATTCTTCAAATAATAAGTACGCTATTAGGGAGCTATTAAAGTTGGCCTTATGTGCAACTTTGTTTATATTTGAAACTTTAGCAGAATTTCATTTCTACACTGGTAAAAAAAAAAAAAAGTCTTTCACTTTGCACTGAATGTCTCTTTGCTGGTGATCATTGAAAGCCAAGTCCCCGGGAAACAAGGTCACCATGACCATGGCTTCTCTCTGTGATTAGCATTGAAGCTCTGCAGGGATTACAGAGCCATTAGTGGGGCTACAGAGCAGTGTGTGGCTCATAGGAAAATTCAAGGTCTGACAGACAGCAGTGATCTGCTAAAATGCTTCATGGATTCATTGGTGTGAAAATGTACACGCTAACCTCAGTCCCTGTAGGAAAAATATAAATGTTTTTTTTTTTAATTATGAAGAAAGTGGTTAAAATATTTAAAATATTACTTTATGATTAGCTGGGGTTGTTTTATTTTGACATGGTCCTTGTTTGAAGCCTTGTTACTGCAGTGTTTTTCCACAACCCACAGGCGTGTTGTTTCTGATGCAGATGTGTATTATTATCTCAAAGCCCAAGTACACGTATACCACGGGCAGGATTTTTTTTTACCTTGAATTTGACAAATGTCTCCTCAGAAACAGGTCACCTTCCTTCTACACAATCGAAAAGTAACGGTTAAACACATCAACCATCAAAGATCCTCCTGTGTCACTCAGACTTTCAAGCAAATGATTAAATTAACCAAGCTCCCTCCTACCGCAGCCCCCCCTCAACTTAACCACCAAATGAAACCGTGTATTGAATTAATGCCAATAACCCCTCCCTCCCCCCTCTCTCCTAGTAAACATTGTTTGATGAGTGAAAATTGCCTTTATGACAATTCCTCCAGAGAACAGAAGTGGAGAGGGAGCAGCGTCTGTACTGAAGGGCTCTGGATAAAATAAATAAATGAATAGAGAAGGAATGACACACTACTCGAGTGCCAATGCCCTGTGATTTATTGGCTCAGTTCACGGTCAGGCTCTCAGCTCTGATCAAAGCTCAGTTTGTCTTGAGACACGTTCTTGCTTCAATGCCCTTCGTGGCTCGTCTCTTTCTGTAGCTTCAATGCTTTTTAACACTTTAACAGCTGCTTCTAAAGTTGTGTTGATATCAAGCAGGTATTTAGTTGGTTGTCAAAGTGTTTCATAGACCAGCAGGATTTTTTTCTGTGAAATTAATTACACAAGTTGTGTCTCAACTTTAACATCGTATCTCACATTTATTACTTTAATTATCTTTAAATTGTTGGGTGACAGGGCGCAATCTCCATGACCGTCACCCAAATCACACTGCACCATACTATGAACCTTCCTGCTGGACAGCACACTGTAATCCTGTAGTCTGTAATCCTTTATTGACTATGAATTGTTACAATAAAGCTTCACTCCACTGGTATTGGATAAGAATCGAAGGATACATTATGTAACTTATTCACAGTATTTAAAACATAAGTTTTTTTTTTAAATATTTTGATCAGTATCTACACATTTTATTCATCCTTATCCTACACCAGGCATGGAAAAACTAAGGATTGGGGGCCGGATGCAGCCCGTTCAGCTTTCTAATACGGCCTGGTAAACGTCTCTAAATTATTAAATTTTGTTTAGATGTTGTGAGTACACTTCTTCTATACTTATACTTTCCTTTTTCTGGCAACACCCACAATATGCATATAGTTGTGGGTGCCACAACTATATGGGATAGTTGTGGATGAAGGAAGGAAAGACAACTCCTTGTCATTGTGACATGGTGATTCACATCACTACCAACAAAATAATGTGACCTTTGTATTTAACCCATCACCAAAGTGCACAGTGGGCAACCTTGAGCCTGGAGAGCAGTGAGTGGAGACGGTTCCATGCTCAGAGGACCTCAGTTGCAACCTGGCGGTGGATTTCGAACGTGGAACCCTCTGCACCCTAGTCCAATTCCTTAACCACTTGGCCACCACTACCCCAAAGAGAAGGCTAATCTAATCTTATCCCGGCTCCTGAGTCCAGATTTAGGACCAATTGTGGCCCATGAGTCTGAAGTTTCTGCCGTGCCTGTCCTACATTATGCTTCATAAGCAGCAACTTATGATAAGTTAAGAAGCCTGGGCTTTTATTTTGGCAAACAAAGGGATCCTGGGTTTGAGCCCTAGAGGGATGTATAGTTGGAGCCTCCTGTTGCTGTAGATCAGCTGTTTACACAAAAATGTCTCCAACCTGGAATCAATAAAGTCCTCATTATTGTTATTGTTATCCATCCGTCCCACTGTTGGGAAATTAGTGGATGGCTGTTTTATTTATTTCATACAATAGCAATCATCTGAAACCGGAACATCAGAGCCCAAATGTCGCTGCCAACTGCCAATTTGAAGCAATGGCAGTTTCCTGTAAAATGGAGGCAGGTTTTTTAGAAGCTAAAAGAAACGTCCTGCTGGAGGACTGCAAACACAGCGTTTGGCTAAATGAGGCAGACTAAAGGGTGTGCCATGCTTATCTGTCTCCAAATTAGGAACGTATCCAACAGTGCCATCAGCCTAGAACTGGCATGGCAGAAATCTGTGGGACCCAATTATACCCAACAACCGTTCTTAGATATCAAAATATTGAAGCAAAATACAGTGGAAATGGGGCCAAGCAAGTGAACTGTGCAGAACACACGTCAATGCTTTGTTTCACTACCAAGATTAGGCAGCAGCTGAATGCAGTTTCTTAGCTAAGGGGCCTGACACGCGTACAAAACTAGTTTCACATTAGCATTTAAACAAAACAGCAGTCACTTCTTAGTTGGGAGCAGCATTTCTGCAAAGGGAGTTAGTTAATTAGACTCGATTATTGGTTTTGTTGATGCCCGGGTGTACAACCAGGTAACTAGCCAGCATGTCATACAATTCCAAAAGGGAGCCATTGGATGGGCTTTGAACACATGACCAATGTTGTTTAGAACACGTTTTAGTGCAAAGTATAACAGGGAGCCTTGTAGTTTTCATTTCTGACTCAAGGCCCAGACTGGACGCTGTTGATGAGGCAAAGGATGTTCACAAATCTATGCAAGTTTTAGACACTTTGGAATAAATTGGGCAGTCAGGGGCAGTGGTGACATAGTGGTTAATGAACTGGACTTGGGTACGCAGAGCTCCAGGTTCAAATCCACCAGCTGCTAGGTTACCACTGAGTTGCACTGAGCATGGCAACGTCCCCCCTCACTGCTCAAAGCTGCCCACCCTTCAAGTGGTGATGGGTTAAATGCTGAGGTTGTTTGCAGTAGACTAATATTAAATAACTTATTAATAAGTTATTGAATATTATCTAACATTAATGAGGACATTGTACGGTTGACCAAGTGATGATTTAAACAATGATATACAGTAATTGAACCTGCAAAAATGACCATGAACTCTTGGGAAACATGGTGCAAGATGAACCCCCTATCAAATGTCTTACAAACCACCTGCAGGTCATAACCCAGTCTTTGAGAAACAATGAACTACAAGGCTCAATCTGACCCCCCCTTGATGAATTATTGATAAAAAAACAACATTTTATATTCAAGATGTGAAAGTATATTTGATTAAGATATAATAATAATTATAATAATAATACATATGAAGTTTCATCTAACATATTTGTACTTAATTGCATGATAACAAAAGGGGAAACCATAACATGCTGCAATTTATAGATAATTATGTTATGACGGTGGGGTGCCCTCCATTTAACATCTAATTGGGTCGTTAGTTGCCCCTGAGGTAAAATAACTTTGACACCCCAATTTAGAGAGCACAATGAACTACTCCCTTACAAATGCTGTTTGTGGGCAGTGGGAGGAAGTCATTGAAGAAGCTGTGAAAACCTTTCTGTCCCGAAGGAGGGCATGACAGAGAATAGTTGAGAAGCACTGCTGTAGAAGCAACTGTTCTGCCAACATTTGTCACATGGTAGCCACCGTGTGAGTTTGTTGGACGTATTTCAGTCTTCAGCATTGAGGAATGCGGCAAGTTTGGCCTGAATCTGGTACTAAGGCTGTGGCTTAATTCAGCCGGAGAGTTTGCACAGATGCAGTCCAGGTGGAAGGAGCAGGGGTTAGAATTAATGATTAGGGAAATTCATTGTTATTAGTTAGTAATTGAGTGTTGAGTAGATGCCAGGAGTGAAAAGCTGAAAGGTCCAAATGAAAACAGAAGGAAAATGAATTGAGAGCACGGAGTATTGATTGTGATCTTTCAAGCAGGGGAGTAAAACTAACAGTAAATCAAATTTAATAATCTTCAGAAAAATGTGATGCTGCTGTGATTTGGAGAATGTATTCTGACTGACTTAACGCACTAGGAGCATCAGGGTGTTTTAGTGTGTGTGTGTCCATGTTTGTGGCTGTGTTTTCAGAGTGTTGTGAGGCCATTGAGGGAATTTTAGAAAATGCTCCTGGAGTGAGACCTTCACTGGATCTATCTCTGCCAAGACACTCATCAGTTCCCCCACAGAGCTGGAGGAACAGCAGGGATCTGGAAGGAGACTTAAAGAGGGAGATGGTTAGAGAGGGAAATGTTTACGGCAGAGCAAAATTTAACAGAATCACCCGCTAGCCATTATGACATCACTAAAGAAGCCAGTTAATCTGATGTTATAAAGGCATAATTTAAAACAAACATATTTTATGGATCTATGAATCTCTTTTGATGATAACGATAATAATTCCTCTAATTCAGGGCTCACTTCCACCGTGGGTCAGAATTGAAAACTGACATGAAGTCACGGACTAAACTTGTTAGTATCAACACATGAGAAATTGTGGTACATACATACTCTCACCAAATTCTGAGAGTTGTATGTAAAGTCTACATCAGACCTGGACAAACTAAGGCCCGGGGGCTGGATGTGGCCCATTTGGCGTTATAATCCGGCCCACCAGACTTGTCCAAATTCTATTTTTAATTTATATTATCGTTATCCTTCTACCTTTTCCCTGCAATGCCAGTATTTACCCAATAGATGGTCTCAAAGAGGCGTAAAGCATTTTGCCTTTATTCAATACTTTATTCACATTTAATCTAGTAAATCTAGTTCAGGCCTGGTCTACATACTGGTTGACCAACTAAAGTACACATTTGAATTTATCTCAAGGGCCAAAAAAATATATTCTGGACCAGATTTGGCCCCCGGGCCAGAGTTTGACAACTGTGTTGTCATTCATCTTCGTCTTGACAAACTAATAGACACCTTCATTTTGTCTCAATAGTAAGATTTTAGTCATTTTAATGTTTCAGGTTCAGTAGATTTTCCATAATTCCAATAGGGGACATTAAAAAACACTTAAATGTAAAAAGCATGTTTGAAATAAATGCTTCAAAAGCTTTTTAGTAAAAAAGAAGCAGGAGAGCGAGGACGAGTCAAGTTCAAAGACCTCCTTCTGAGAAATGGGCTTCTGGGCTCTGGGTGTAAACAATTTGCCTGTGAATCTTTTTGGTAACAGATGGCCAGTAAAATCTGGTGTGTGTACAGTAGGTGTCTCTTCAGTGCGGTTCGAGGAGAGGTTAGAGACTTCAAGTAGTTAATTTACTGAGTTAATTCCCATCATGGCAAAGTGAGAACAGCTTTTTCATAATACCTCCGAGCTCTTTAACAAAGATCACAACTCTGAGAGGTATTTAGGGTGTATTGTAGGCAGTGGTGCATTTTTGGGCACCATTACATGGGACCCACACTTTAAAGTTTTCGTTGATTTGTGATTTTGTTCTTAGATAGTTTTAATATCTACACATTTTAAATATAACAAAAATAACTTGACATATAGAAATGTGTTTTTCAAGCACCTTGATATTGGATGGAAAAAAAAATCACAAGGTTTTAGTTTATTTATTCGCAGTCTCCACCACTGCCACCCAAATCACACTGCTCCATACTGTCAGCCGTCCTGCGGGTGATGAGCCCACTGGGAGATTTGTGGGTCTGGACGTTGTTGTAAGGTTTGAGGTTAGCTTTAGCAAAATGGTAACTGTTCATTAGAGACGCATATACACATAATACTGGGACTCAGAGCCTCGACAGGGAATTTGGTGCTTTTCCAAGGCACCACAGGCAGCTAGAGTGAGATCCAAACTTCCAACAACCAGTAATAAAAAGATGATTTTGCTGGTATTTATATAACTTCTTTTCCATATTTATAATAGTTTGGTGTCTTTAACCTGAAAAACATTGAAATGTGAACCTACCCGAGGCCATAGAGATGGGTCATGGCTCATTTCCATGTGCTGAACATGGGGAGTGAAATGTTCATTTTTCTAAAACAATGTTTCTCTGGGTGTGTATTGCACAGCCAACTATTCTTGATAAAGGATGCCAACAATTTGGCATTGTGTTCTCAGGGCCCACACTAACAAGAGCGAGACAATAAGAGGCAATGAAGGCTCCAGATACAAGCTTGGAATAGGTTATTTTAGTTATTTTTAATGAGGAAAATGCACCATAGACAAGAGCAGATCAACTAACAAGGTCTGTGTTGGAATGGATGAAACTTGTAGCCAGGGGCTCCTGGTTTTTAGTCAGAAGGTTCAGCTTTAAGTCAGTTGACAGTAAGTATCAGCAGAAAGAGTGATTAAGTGGTTGAACTGCAAAGCACCACATTGAAGGAACACCCTGAAACATCTACTGCTTCACTTTTACTTGAACTCTGCAAGTGACGAACTTGAGCCAATTGTTCAGCATGTGCTTGACAATGTAGGGCATTTCTAGATGTGGTGAAACAGCAAATGGAGCCAGAAGTTTTGGTCTAATTCTTGTTTAAGAATCTTGTTTTTTTTTTGTAATATTTTTGCCATGGAGAGCAGCGTTTGATTTCAGAAACTTGACCTGAAATGTGCTTTGGGTGTTTTTGTGTAATTGTGTGGATTTCGGAATTTAGTGAGACATATGCTCTCGTCAAGAAGCTTTACTGAGAATGTCCAAAGATTTCTGCAGGATAATGCCAGACACGTTGAACAACAACAACTCCGTGAAAAAACTGACTATCTGCAACTTTTAAAAATTATACAAAGCATCACAAAGAGGCGTACGAGACCACAACTAGTGGAGACAACAGCAACAAAGAACTACACAAAAGTTCGCCAAATTTAATTCTCTCAATTCCATCGAATCGTATAGAGGAACACTTTGCCTAAGGGCGCCTCCAGTGGCAGCCTGTGTGGATTACACAGACTCACATTGCAAATCAATTAATTGTGGAAAGATTAAGTAACTTTATGTATTAATTATTTGTATTCTTTAGGTATAAAATTGAACAGACTCACAACCCTTCACACTCAATCACACTGTTATCACACCCAGCACTTACAAAGACTGTAGAATGTTGTTGAAGAACACAAGCAAAAATCCTTTTCTTCGAAATTCAAAACAGCTTTTGTACTATTGTTTGTTACCGCGTGGTCTTTTGGGAAAACCATACTCTGTACGTGGAATCCCTAATCCCTTGTTCTGAAGATCAGGTGCAGAAGACATCAGTGTCGGCTGAGCAAAAAAATTACAAGAGTGAGAAAGGAATAAGGAAAAAGAAAATGAAATGAGCTCATCTCCATTTCTCATCTGTGATACAGGATTTACCTGTGCTGCTGATGGAGGAGGCTGATGGTTCTGCCCAGCCACCGTCATTAATAATCACTAGCCCTCAGGAAGATTTATGCCGCTGCGAGCTAGTTGGCTCAAAACACTTAGCAGTTACCCATGACACCGAGGGGTATTAATATAAAACGGACTGACAGCTCTCCAGTCACACCTACTCTTTTATGGTGGAAAAACAATCAAAACCATGAAATTATTATTCTTTGTGAGAAGACGACCAGGTGAACAAACTCTTCGGAGACTCTCATAAATATTTTTAATCATTTCTCTGTATGTGGGGTTCTCTGGCCCAGAGTCCATGTCTTTGTCATTGTTGTGGAGCTCTAGGGATCACCTCCTGGGCAAGTTCAAATTCCTGATAGAGTGGTTGGCTTCCTGCAGGACTGTTCAAGATGGAGGTACGGTACATTGTTTAGTGTAATTTGTGTGGTGGTCATGGAGACTGCTTTGAGTAATTGATAAGAAGACCAATTGGGAGGGATTGGATACTAGTTCTCTTAATAAATAATAAACAATCAATACCAATACTCCCGCAATAATATGAATTATCTTTGGTGAATAAAGAGCATTAATTTTAATTAATTTTTCTGAATGATCAAAGTCGTCACATTGATAGTGGACGAACTGCACAGAACAACAATCTGTCTCAGTCCAACAATGAGCATGTAACTCTCTTCACTATTATAGCATTTGTGCATTTGTTCAATTGGCCCAATGTGAGAACTCGTAGCTCATGTCACTTTTTGGAATTTGGTTTTAATGGCAGTTTAATTCATTATGCACGGCCTCCCGAGTGCCTGCTAAACTGACTTGGTGTGTTCTTGAGTAAATGTGTCTTCTGAGATAGATAGATAGACAGATAGATAGATAGACAGACAGATAGATAGATAGAGAGATGGAGAGAAAGATAGATAGATAGATAGATAGATAGATAGATAGATAGATAGATAGATAGATAGATAGATAGATAGCCTTATTTAACCCTTTGAAAAATAATGTCATAAAATATACATATCGACATGAACCACTCAGTGTGGGTTGGCACAGAAATGAAAGTAAAAACATGTTAAACATTTTGATTCGTCCCAATGGATGTCGACTGTTGATTCTGCTGATGGCCCAGTGTGAATATATTTTGATAAGCAAAACTAAAAATATTTTTATCAGCTGCAGCTCTGATGTTGTACAGTAACCAGCCCGAGAAACCAAAATAAAAAAAAAGGAAAGCTTTCTTCATTATGAACGAGGGAAGGTATAATAAATCTGATTAGATTAACAGGAAGGTGCCACTGTTCTCCACTGTAAAGCAGGTTCATTTGCTCCCACTAAAGCAGAGATAGAACTTAAATCACTTCACTGCTTTATATTCAGACCAGAGCACTTAAATTTTTCCTTGACTTTTCTTCTGGAGATAGATTTAACGGAGACGAATAAGCACTTAATGGCTGGCTCTAATTTTCCCTGGTCAAGTGTTAGTCGGCAGCTACTAATCTGCTTCATTACATTAACTCCGGTGATAAGGCCACTAATTTCTCCACTTCCTGAAAAAAAAAATCCTGAAATATAGTTTGTTACTATGAAGTCTAGACTTTATCGCACAGGAAATAAGGTAAAGGAATCAGACTTGTAGCCACAAAGTTGAATCCAACAATCTGAGGCCTGAACTTCCCCTCTGTTCACTATGGCCATGTGTGTAAAGGCAGGCGTCACATTTCTAATGTGTCACAATGAAAATAAATCACTTTCACTCTACAAAAGAAAAATCTTTTTGAAATTCAAGGATAAATGTGAGGAGACACAAAGCCACCGCCTTTTGTGAAACGCAAACCAAAAGGCCATGGAATATTGGATTTGGGATTTTAATGTGTGCAGTGCAGAGAAAACATCTGGGATTCGAGGTCTGTCAATTTCCTGATAGAAACACGATAGAACTGATCTGATCAAAGACCTGCCTGATGTAGTCTGCCCTTTGTTCCACTCCTGAGGGATGGTTGGGGGTGGGGGGTGCGGAGAGCTGTATCGACGTGCTGCTTTTTATGGTTTACACCATTGTGTCATCTTATATACACAGTAATACACACAGAAAAGCATGACAAATATCAACTGTAGCATTAATTAAGTCTATTCCATCAAAGACCTCAAGCCCAGAGAATATGATCAAAACCCAAAGGCATTTCAGTCTGCCTTTGGATCGATAATAAATATTTTATGGTGGCAATGCTAGAATTATTTATCAAAAAAAAAAAAACAGGTTTTACGTGCATTCTACAAAATTGTACTCTTGTTACAAAGACAACTGGGAATGTTAACCAACTGGATGGAAGCTGCAATCTCAGGTTAAAATTTCAAATTTTCTTGTTATAGTTATTTTATATATGAATTTAGGGCTGTATCAATGCTCGTGAAATCAGCTCATGGCAGCCAGCCTATGGAGGACTGAATGGGTCTGCTCCAACCTACTTTAGTTCTGTGATAAAGCCTTACGCTGCTTCATGATCTCTGTGCATCAACAAAAAAGACATTTGACTTTCCCAACATCCCGCACAAGGCTATCCAGGCTCTTTCCATGGATTTATTCCATGCACGAGGAATTCTCTTCCAAGAAATACTAGATCAAGGGCGTCCCTGCCTGTCTTAAAGAACGTCTCAAAGACTCAGCTTTTCAGGAAGCACTCCCTTTCGTAGTATTTTATTGTCTTCATCTACCCCAACCCTCTTCTAGCACCTTTACTTATTTCCTAACTACTGCTCTCCTTAAAGAGTTCCTTGTATAACCTAATTGTTCATCCTCATCTTGTAAGATGCTTTGCAATGGAGACAGTGGTGAAGAATAGAGGACAGGCAGGATGGAACAACTGGAGAAAAGAGTCAGGATCTGTGATAGAAGAGAGTCAGCTAAGG
>JAFBJS010057809.1:135227-152586 GCA_016785265.1 Paraplagusia blochii
GAGGGACAACACAGACAGGAAGGTTTGGAGAAAAAGCTAGAGAAGCCAGATTAAGATGGTTTGGACATGTTCAGAGGAGGGACAGTGGATACATTGGTAGAAGAATAATCCTAGAGATGGAGCTACCAAGTAGGAGACAAAGAGGAGATTGATGCATACAGTGAGGGAGGACATGGAGGTAGTTGGAGCTAGAGTAGAAGATACAGAGAAATGGTGGAGCTGAAAGGAGGAGAAGAAAAGTAAGACACTAAGATAAAAACATTTGTTGGATTCATAAATGTAAATCTAGGTGTGTTACACTACCATTCTAAAGTATGGGGTTAATCAGATTTTTTATTTTCCAAAAAAAGTCACACTTTGATTTACCAGCATCAGCAAAATGAATAGAAAATTATACCCAACAGGTTAAAAACAGTGATTTATATTTTAATTAAATAAAAATTATAAATAAATTATAAATTATAAATTATAAATAATAATAGTTGGATTTACAAGATTTTTCTAATCATCCATTTTCCTTCTGACGCTATGAGCAAACACATTGTACCATTAGAACGCTGCAGTGATGGTTGCTGAATAGGGGCCTCTATACACCAGGGAGATATTGCACCAAAAACAGACATTTGCAGCTATAATAGTCATCTTACACAACTGCACTAATGGAAAACTTACATTCATGTTTTCTTTCTATTTCCCTTTATTTACGTTACGTTCACATTGTTGATCACTGTTAAATATAGGCATTATTTAATGGTTAGCAGATGGTACACTTGTGTATGTGTATATCCTTCTGCTGGAGAAGAAAAAGAACAATACATGAACATTTTCCACGTTTTTGACTTTGTGAGAGAACAACTTAGGCGTGAATAGAAGGCGTGAAAATGTTGGAAGTCCTCGTTGTTGCTGAATGTGGGCTGGATGAACAATGTAATAAATCCATTGCCAGTATTTAACTGAGAAGGTGCAGAGCACAGTTTAGAAACCAAATTCATGGAGGTATTTTTTAAATTTATTATTAGAAAAAAATCCAAGAATTTAGAAGAAACCCACAGACTGAAAAAATGACTTTCCTTCGCTTCATTTCAGCCTGACATTTTAAATAATAATGTTCCTCCAGAGAGGCATGTAGGTATCAGTAAAAAAGAAATATGTGTAGGCGCGTGGAATACTAAAATTCTTGACCACTCCTAACTTGGAACATGGAGAAATAACATTAGTATCACTTGACCAGTGCTGACAAGAAAATTGCATTTTCTAAAAAATCCCCCCAGGTTTTATTTTTAAACCAATGAGAATTAGTTTGGAAGACCTTTGCTCAAAAGTCATTCTGTTTCCCAAAGTCAGCTCTTCTCATGTGTAATACTGCGCCAAAGGAGACGGAGCCCGTGAACTTCTCCATCATTGATTAAGGACTAAAAGTCTGACAGGGGTAATTTGAAATGTGTAAACTTTGCAGCAGGCAGTAAAGCACATGGCTTGTTTTAAATTAATCCCCCTGGTGGTGGGTTGGCTGATAATGACACTGCAGAAACTGCCTTAAACCAACAATCCACTGCAAATGAAACTGTGCCTCTCTGTGAAATGTCGATTTTTGTCGGCTGCCTTGTCTTGATTTATGGGATGTGAGCATATTGTGCACAGTGCGTTGCATGCAGAAATCCTCACTCCTCCATATGCAGTTCATATACGTGTAGTCGATGTCATACGTACGACACTGAAGCGTCCGGAAGCTCTAGATCAGTGGTTCTTAACTGGTCTCACTCTGGGACCCAGATTCATTAAGTCACGACTCACTCTGTAGAAAAGAATTCAAACCAAGCAAATTCATTTTCCAAAAAAAAAAGAAAAAAAAGAAAATCACTTCTTTTAACATACTCATTTTAGTGGGCCTTTCAAAATAAGATATTTTCTAAAATAAATCACATGGTCAACAGCAGATTCACATTATTTTAGTGGGTCCCGACCCCACTTTTGGGTCGGGACTCACCAGTTGAGAACCACTGCACTGAATAACCAATTGCTATTGATACTTAACCAACACTAAAAAATGTAGAAGAACCAGACTTGAACTTGAACCAATTGACAGTAAAGCATATTATTGGTTCTAATGATATGATTTGATCATTAATTCATTCATCTTCATCATCTTATTCGTTACCAGGTCTCAGGGGCAGCAGTTTACACAACTGCCACCCAAATCACACTGCTCTATACTGTAAGGCCTTCCTGTGTGAGGGACGGAGCTATGATCAGAGCACCTCATTGGTAACCTGGCAGCTGGTGGATTAGAACCTGAAGCCTTGAACCCTAGTCTGCTTCTTTAACATGATAATTCCTTACATATAAAATATTTACCTAAGAATGTTTTGTTTGTCAGGCTAGTGCAGGCATGGACAAATCTTTGACAGCCACAATTGCTCCTAAATTTGGATAGATGGAAGATCATCTAGAATCTATGGCCTTGTAGAAAAACAGAGAAGTTTAATTACAATACGATCCAATTACCTTATATAATTTCAACAAGATTAGCAGGCCAGATTACAAAGTTTTGCTGGCCAGATCTGGGCTCCGGACCATAAGTTGCCAATGTCTGGGCTTGTGGAATATTTTCAAAACTTCACAAATGCACCATTTCTATTTCTTAAAGAAAAATAACTTTATTCTAATAGGATTCAAAGTCCGAGGACTTAGATGTAAAAGCAAAAAAGTAAATTTTGCTCACATTGTCTATTTCAGTCTGAACACTTCTGCAATGAAGAGTTTGGATGAGTAATTTCCTTTTTGTATAATTCTCAGGTATGTCTAGACAAGGCAGAGGAGTTCAGGTATTTTTTGATAAAAATATAAATCATTTTCTTCTACAACTTTTGATAAAAACTATATAAAGGTTTCCATAACAATTTGCTGCAAATTGTTCCTTGTTCCTTTTTGTGCTTAAAACCCTGATTACCAAAAAGACAAAAGGATTCTAACTAGTCTCATCTGTGAGTCGCATTGGCGTTGTGTCTTAACAATTTGTGTTATAAAAAAGAAAGACCTTTCGAAACGACTTAGTATATTTTGACTTAACCTTTTACTCAAATGCTTCTTTCATCTTTTCATGAACTCTTTTTTTCAAATGGAGTGGGCCACTGAGTCAATAAACAGGAGCTCAGGCAATTCTGTCTCCAATTATGTTTCTCCGATGACTGCTCTTTCATCACAGTCTAATCCCATCTTTTATACCTCTTTTATACAATGCAGTTTATAAGAATTCAGTGCAGTGCAGCAGGCAAAGGCACAAAAATCATTTAGTTAAGACAGGTTTGAGCAAACCCACAGCCCCCGAGCTGGATATGTCTGTTTTTTTATTCACCACATTTCCCCCATGGAATAAAGAAGGCTTGAAAGATTTGAGAATTTTATCCTTAATGCATGATAATTACATTTTATTTACCTTTATTTACGCAAATATTTCTTTTTTTTTGCTATATCGCAAATATCTTCCTTACGGCTTTCCCTTTTTTCAGGGGTTGCCACAGCAAGTCAACGATTTCCATCTCCCCCCGTTCTCTGTGTCCTCAACTCCAACCACCTCAGTGTCCTCCCTCACTGCATCCATCAATCTCCTCTTCGTCTCTTACCTGGTAGCTCCATCTTTAGGATCATTCTCCTCCCAATATAATCACTGTCCCTCTTCTGCACATGTCCAAACCATCTTAGTCCGTCTTCTCTAGCCTTTTCTCCAAATCTTCCTGTCTGTGTTGTCCCTCTAATCACCTCATTCCTGTCTGCCTCCATCTTCTATGTATTCGTAGTGTCTCTAATCCATCCATCATAAAATATTGTTACCAAAAGAAAAAAAGAATGTCACAATGTTTAAGCAACGTCCATTACAAGACAGGAAGTCCAGGTAGATTTCCTAATAAGGAGCTGTTTCATGAGACATCCCTACAGTATATATAGTTCAAAGTCAAGTGTACTGCAGCAGCTACCTGCACCACCTAACTTCATATTCTCCCTCCATTCTGACAAGCACTCTTTCCTTCCTCCCCGCTCCAAGCGTTTGATTTCTCATTCCTTCGTTTTCACACTCCACTTCCTCTTTTTCCATTCATAGTTATCGCAGCAATGTCTTTCTTCTTCACTCTGTTTCATCACGTTCATCCATCTCTGTTTCTCTGTCTCCATCTGCACTCTGTCAAACTCTTTTTCTTTCACCGTGGCCAGTTTAGCTCCAATTCCAATTTCTGCTCAATTTATTCAGCGCACTCTGACATTTCTGGTCCCTGCCTGTCATCAGTTCTCTGAACATCCGTCTTTGAAATACATTTCCGTTTTTCTGCCCGCCATTCATGGCTTGACCTTTACGTGTTGTTAACAGTTTTTACTGTGTAATCATTGGTGTCACTATCATTTTGCTTTTTTTTAGACCCGAGACCCCTCTGACCCCAGGCCATCACATAACCATGCAAGAAATTCAACTAATAATATTGATTTAGGGCTTTATCTAAACTTTTTATCCAAAGATTCAGTAATCTTTGTTGTGTGTGTCCAGGTCAGTGGTTTTTCAAAGACTCCCCTAGGGGGCAGGAGTACTTTAGGGACTACAGCATTCAAGGAAAAGGAAACACAGGCTTGGAGTCGACATCTAAACTAGCCAACTAATCCGAGAGGGAACGGATCGATTAGTATTGTTGTTGTTTTTTCAGTGCCTTAGAGAGAAAATCACAATGTCTGACTTTGATTTGGTCGAGGTAACCACAGTGTCACACGATTTGTACGCGCCTCACCGAATTTAAGTCACTGCAGTTTCATTAGCAGCTTCAGTGTTATTCGTAAACTTCTGAATTTTTGTCTGGAAATGACCTGCTGAAAAGTCTGTTTGGGGGGTTTTGGACAAAACTTTTATCACCAAAATAAAACGCCCAAAAGAGAAAGTGAGAACCATCACAATAAAAGTGTGTATATATATACATACAATCGTTTTGTATGGGTTTGGATTGAACTGAACCGAATCGGATCGAACTGAATCGATCGTTTATATATATATATATATATATATAAATATATGGACCCAAGTCCAAGCAAGGATGTATGCATTTTTTCCTAAGCAACTAAGTTGGCTGCCTTAGGAGTCAGAATAGCAGATACAATGAAACAGTATATTCAGTAAAGAATTTTTATCTCAACTAGAAACTAACACTAACATTAGAAGCCATTATAACAGTTTGAATGCAGCAAATATCAAGCTTTGAGAGGCTAAGAGCTAAGGTCAGTGTCCAGCCTGTTCAAGTTTACGATGGGTCACAGGTTTCCCCTCATGAGGTTGATGAACCAAACACGACTCCTCACCCGGGTGAACATTATATAAATGCACCATCTGTCACCCAGTGTCCCGAGTGTGTGTGTGTGTGTGTGTGTGTAAGAGAGAGAGTGCGTGTGCGCGCATCTCATTTTCAGCCTTTCAACTCTACAAGTGTGATGGGATGTAGACTGATTTAATTGTCAATCAAAGCAGCAGACTTCCCCCACTGCTGGGCTTTTGTGCATCATTGAACACATCTCCCCTAATTTTCCTTCCTAACTTACAGCTCTTCCTTCTTTTTTTTTTTTTTAATCAAACCCTCCCATCCTTAATAATTTCCAAGGCTTGCTCTTGACGTAACGCCACTAAAACACAACAGGAGATTAGATAAGTTTCCCAATTGACAGACACTTTTCCCACTGTTAATTTGTCTGGTCTCATTCAGTAGCTCAGCGGCAAGACACGGGATGAAAGAAAAGAAGAGAGGAGAGGAGGAGAAGTTTGCGAACAATATATTCCCAATAAAGCCGTTGTAATTTGACGCATCGTACAGAGACGACTCCTTCATAAATCTCGCTGCATCTGCTCAGGGACATCATTGTAACAATGACTTTTCCAAATCTTCAATCTTAAGCAGACAGTTTGATCATAAAGCCCTATTTTCCCATCACTCCATCCTTGTCCTGGAGCTACACAAAGATCTCCATAGCATATATGACACATGGTTTCGGCAATCCGGCTGATCTATAGGCTGTCAGGACATTTATTCTGTCGGGGTTTGTGTGGAAGGGGGGGAGAGTTGAGGTCGACGACCGTCTCTCAGGCCTTTGCCCCTTCATGATTCAGACGGCCTGCACCGCTGACTTTGATTAACTGGGGAGTCGTTACAGCCTGCAGCCAACTACCAGGATTTAGATGCAGACTCAGATGGAAAGAGAAGGGAGGGCTACAGAAAAGAGTAAGAAAAAAAAAAACAATAATAAAAGAAAAATATACTAGAGTAAAATATGCAGCTGCCACAGTGGTGAAATACATCCTTTAGTAGATATGTCGCACCACTGAATGAAACTCCCATCTTTTATGGATGTTTAATTCCTCCCCTCTGGTTTATGTGCCTACAAAAGGGAGAGGTTAAAATAAAAAATCCAATAATAATTCAGGAAAAAATATATCAGTCAGACAAAAATGTAGGACTCAAAGACACAACCCCAACGGTAGAAAGACTTTTCTAAGTGGCCCCACTAGCGGAGGTGCATTAATAGGTAGTTGGTGCTAAGTATCTGCAAAAGTACTGAATTGACAAGTAAAGACAGCAACTAGGAAAATCAATCAAAGTATCTCAAAAAGAAACATCACTAGAAAAACAGCTAGAACATTGGCCGTGCAGGAAATTGGATGAAGCAGCAAAGTGACTGTGAGGACACAGGGGTTCTGGACAGGGCACCAGAAAAGACATATATAATGATAATAATAATATTATAATTTGCTTTATTTCGGTTCTAAACACATAAATATCTACTAGCAATGCATAAGAATGTGAATGTGTAATGGTTGATAACAAAAAGAATATCAAGAATGATCCACATTAAACCACAACTATTTTGTTAATTTGAATATTGATTAGATTGTTAGTTTTCCAATAAATTACATTAATTCAGTTTATTATTTGGTTAAATCAGGGGTGTCCAAATGGATCATAAAGGGCCAGTGTAGCTGCAGGTTTTAGTTTCAACCAACTGGCAGTACACCTGACTGGGCTCATGTAATCATCTGATCTGAGTCTCCAGACAGCTGATTGGTCGGTTGGATGCCAAACTCATTTCGGTCCATGGGCTTCAAACAACCTAATTAGGCGTCAACTGTGTCGGACCAGCACAATCATAGAATAATTTACTATAAATAAAAATAAATGATAATGTCCTCGTTTCTATGCAAATACTTAATTTTTATTATCAAATTCTAAATTGTGATCAAGACAGTTAGCGGGCCAGTTTTGGCCTGATCTATAGTGTTTTATATATATAGTATATATATATATATATATATATATATATATATATATGTAACAAATGTCTGACATCCCATTCTAGAGAAGCCCTTTTCTCTGTGTATTGCTTTTTTTTTGGTGGCTGGTCCATTAGAGGGAGATGGCTGTGCCTTTCAGCTGTAAGTAAAAAGTTTCTATAAACAGCAGTTGTGGGCAGGCCAACCTATTTCCACTCTGCACCATCGCTGTCTTCTGCAATGTCATTTCTGCTTTGTTTGGTGGAGCGTCCTCCTGTCTCCGTGTCTGTCCTTCTGGGAGATCACATTCATTTCTTGTTGAAGTCCTGTAGCAGGGGAGAAAATAAATAAACTCGTAAAGTTCACCGCAAGCACTTACTGCATCTTTGTAAGTGTGTACTGCGCTATAACACACTTTCAAACAGTAATTGACAGCATTTCCCAGCTCTATGGCCAAAACCCCAGAACAAGAGCAACCTCCTCCTCCTCCTCCTCCTCCTTCTCCTCTTCCTCCTCTGTTCCATCCTTCATTCTCTATCCACAGACACACGTTGTCTGTCTGTAGGCCGTGAGCTCAACCCTATTAGTGCTTTTATCTTGCAACGTCAAATTCACAATCTTAAAATTTATGTTTTACAATAAGCTTATGGCAATAAGTTTGCAAAGATTGAAAAAAAAACCCTCATTTAATGCCAAACTTTGTAGTAGTAATAATAAGATTTTGCTTTAGAAAACGTTGGCGTGGTTGGACATGTGACTTGCTAGACCAATCCAGTAGCTGATTAATTTAACAGTCCAGAATCATGGATCCCTCCATGGAATTCTCCCTGTGGTCTTCAACAGTGGATCAGATGGATTCTTAACTGTACTTTATACACATGCTGGAGTTGAAACAAAGATTTACGACAACCTTACTTTGCTTACAGTAAAACATTGAAGCTTTGTGTGGGGATTCTTGGTTGCTAAGGTTACCGGAAACAAACTTATTTAAAATCTGTCCTGTGTAAAGAACTAATGATCTGCGGCGAGTGAAATTATTCATGAATGAAAAATGCAAAGGTGTCAGAAAAGAAGCAAATCTCACACATTTATGAAGCTGAGTCACAGACGTGTTGGTCCTGCAAATGTCCTCAGCTGTTTGCATTACTGCGAGGCACACATGGATCTCTCCATGTCGTGCGTTAACATCTTATTCACACTTCAGCTGCATCTTCTTCTCATCATTTTGTAGAAATGTTCATCACATCCCAGACTTTGACGTTTTGCGGAGCTTCTTGCACGTTTTCCTGACTCTGAAGGTCTGTGTTGGGATGAAACAGTCCCTGGCTTTCACCGTATCCATGCCCATATGGTCTGGAGAATAATTTTTTGGAAGCCTTTCATATTCCCTCATTCCCATTCTGTCTGTATGTGAATTTAAGAATGCCAGTTGGAATCAGAGGAACTCAGTGGAGATCTGAGTCTGAATAAGTTCCTTTTTGTACTTTACATTCTGAGATAGGTTTTCTCTCTCTCTCTCTCTCTCTCTCTCTCTCGCTCTTGGTTCTGACCACTTCACCTCTGACTAACCTTGTCTTTAACAATGTATACTTTAAAGATTCAGTTACAAATCTGAGCTGCAGTTTCTCTGCTGTTCCAATGTGTTTCTCCGACCCAGGACTCTGCTCTCCAGCCTGGATACTTAAACTGACTCTGAATCAGTTTTTTTTTTTCTTAGCTTGCCCAGTTATAACTCAGCAATAGCACAGCATCCCTCCCCAGATTGGCACCAATTCTTCGGTGCAAGACCATTTGCGTATGACACATTGTGACAGGTTGCCCACTAAACTCATGGTAACATCCATCAGGAAAGAAACCCTCTCTCTGTCACTCAGAGGGTGTCCTCATTTTTCACTCTGACTGACTGGGATATGTGGATGGATATTTCATCCCAACTTGCATCACTGTGTGTGTCTCTGTGCGCAGGACAGCAGTGACAACACAGTGAAGTGATGGATTGACAGAACGTCAGTCAGTGTAATTAATGAGAGTGCTTATAATTGCTGTGTGATGATGAACGGAAATAAAGAAGGAAGTAAACATGTCAAATGTCAATGAACGGACAGATATGCAGTACTTGTGGTGGAGGATTTTATAGACGGAATAAGATGAGAAACACAGGGACAGTGATGTGTTGTCTGGAATCCAAATGGTGTCACTGACTATGGCTGATTGAAATCATTTCAACAACTTCAGTTTTTTTTTTTAACCAAAAGTTAAAAAAACAGAAACTATTTTGCCCATTGGAATCAATTTGTAATGGAATAATCCGTTCCTTGACCCTGGTTGATTTCTTATTCAAACATTTCCATCAGTATTTTGTGCTTATACGCCGAACAAATGATAAATTTGATGTAAGAAAAATGAACGAACACGTCTGAATAAAGAATAAAGCTACAAAAATTTAAAAGACAATTTCATCAATCATTACCGGAGCTGAAGTCCTGATTGCAAAACGTTTGTTTCTCTTTCTCGCTAATTATTTTCCCCAAAACGCTGTTGATGCAAATGAGGAGTCACTTTACCTTTTCTTTAAATGTCTGAGATCTTTGCTTGGTGAACACAGTCACTCCTTTGTCAACCTTTGCTTCTGTTGTTGCTCTCTCTTTCTTGACGATGGAACATGGCGAGCTTGCAAAGTCGTACAGTAAAATGAGATCTTAATGATATTTCTTCACGATCATTAATCCAAATATTTCCAGCCACATATCCATTACCAGGTTGCAAGGGGAGCAGTCTCCATTTATGACACCCAAATCACATCGCACCCTCCTGCAGGTGGTGAGCTAACTGGAAGCCAAACGTTCTAACCAGGATTCAAACTTGTTTCTTTGAGTGCCAAATGTGGAGACCGCTGAGTCCCAGCAATGAATAAGCACAGGAAGATGATTGTATGAATGAACCCAATATTGATAGATGGATTTTTTAGATTTTTTATTCTTCTTTCTCATTTAGACTCTAGTAACAAATATACAGCTTTCCACAGTGGTGATCATCCACTGCTGGGGCGTGGGCCCAATCTAGTCCACCAAATCATGGAATTTGGCCCGCAGTTGGATTCCAGAATGAACATAAAATAATAATTTTTGACATAGCATCTTTATTTAATTTTATTTGAGCATCTGTGCCCCAGACCAGCTGTGTTTTTTCAGAAAATGAAGGCCCTCCCAAATGTATTTGGTTGACCGCCTTGTCCTGAAGTATTACTACTAGCAACAGTTTTTTAATAAGCAATTAGACGCTCATTAAATACTATGGTATACAAATGTTAGACATTAACACTCACACACTCACTCACTTACACAAGGCCATTAAAGATGAATTGGAGGGACGAGATAATAAAAACAAGAAATTTGCAGATATAACAATATCAAAGAGAGAAAGAGAAATCTTTATGATGTGAATTTTCTTTGATAAACTGTCAAAGAATAAGAAAAGAAAAAAAAAATGTTTCTTTGTTAAAGCTTGAGTACATCCCACAGTTTCAGTGAGCAGCCCAGTGTAATTGTTCCGTATGGAAAGACGGTTTAGTCAGAGATTGTGAGCGTTTCTCTGACCTGAGCAGACATTCTGTATGCGTCTGTCTGGAGATATGTATATATATAGAGCATGAGGGAAGTAGATGTTCCTAAAATATTATCTCAGCTACCCCACATTTTCTTTTTTTTTTTGTAGAAGAAAGTCTTTCAGTGAGACTGGACAGCAGTTGTCACTTGGCTTCACTTTAATGACTCTGATTTTACTCTCTGGAGACGTCTTATGTCTCTGTTCTAATTAGGGCAGAACTTTACACTCAGTTCACTTGGGCTTTTTTTTTTTTTAAATCCTCACATATTCTTCTTTTGGACTCAAAAGGACGTGTTTCAGTGACATTCGCTGCAAATTAAATACTGCTTCGAATCACATTAAATGTAGAATACCTGCAATATGTCACTTGGGAAAAATAACATATTTTTGGATCATCATCATCATCATCATTATCGCGTCATGAATCTATGAAAGTGTTTAAAAATTCTCTTTAAATTATCTTATTATTTAACAAGTTATAAAAAAATTATTAACAAAGTAAAACTCATGACCCATCTTTTTGACCTGCGAGCCACAATTGGCCTCAAAATTTCAGAAGTTCGAATCCAACCCAGGGGCGTAGCCAGACCCCTTAAAATGGGTGGGCCCTGAAAAAACCTGTGGCTACGCCTATGATCCGACCTACAGCCAAGTTACCACTGAGGTCCACTGATCATGGCACCGTCCCCACTCACTGCCCCCCAGGTGCACAAAGCTGCCCACTGTTCACTTTGGTGTTGGGTTAAGTACAGAGATGACATTTTGTTGTGTGCAGTGGTGTGAATCACAATGTCACAATGACAAGGAGTTTGATTTCCTTCAGAACAGTCATGTATAAAACATAAAATCCTATATTTCTAGAACCTTTTATGACGTCATGTACTGGGGAAACACATTATTGCAGGTAAAAGGCAGCGGTCTAATGATAATATAAATACATTATTTAATTTGGACCAGGTTGCCGGGCGGCAGTGAAAACCTCAACGGGTCAAATCTGGCCTTCACTTTGACTCAGAGTCAATGTCTCCGTCTTAGGTGTGAAACTCCAGAGTGAACCTACTGGGCAAATTCATGACTTCCTACCGCAGGCTAAGGCAAACTAAGGCCTGGGGGCTGGATTAGGGCGGTAGACTTCCAGCGAACTCACCACCTGCAGGAAGGTACGGTAAACTGCAACGTGACCTGGGTGGCTGTTGTGGAGACTGCTGGCCCCGCGACCGGAGAACAGATAAGCAGACGAATATGGATAGATAGATGGATGTATGAATACAAACATTATGACTGTTGTGTTGCTTTATAATCCAGGAATAAAACTAAAGGTTAATTTCTTTTTCTCACATTTCCAAACATATTGTAATATTGTTATGATTGTACATGAGTTCCTCATTATAACTATGTAACAAATGATACTGTTTAAACCTAGTCTGAAGACTGGCTGGTTTTTCCAATGAAACATTGAGTACAACTCACACAGACTGAATGAAATCAGCTTCCACTGGGCCTGGGCTCATGAGGGTTGTTTGATATGAATTCATTATTTCTGTCCTTGACTGCATCTTTGAGATTCACCCAATGTGAACAGTGCTGTTGCGAGTGACGCTCACTATCTCCGTCTTCCTTCACCCTCCTCCACTGACTGCAGGGCCTGTAGAACCTTCTAAAGAAGAACCTTCAACACCAGCTGACGTGGCTTTTTTTTTTTGGATGACACAGAAACATATCATTCTATCTAGAAAGAAAAGTTAAAGAACATCTGAATATTTTTCCAAGCGATGTGCTTTGCTGTGCGAGGAAATGATTTCAGATCTATTTCGCTCAATTTTCTTGTTCTCTCTCCCCCCATGCTCCAGGCGGTTGGAGCGCAGATGCACAGATAAATCTGAGATGCCATGAAAACATTTTGGCAAAGAAAACATTCCTGCCTCATCGTCGGAAGAAGATAACAGAAACATATTGTATTTCCCTATTTTCCAACTCAAAACATGTCAGTTGAAAAATAATGAAAACTTGAAGCAGTGTTTGTAAAAGTGACAGATTTCTTCAAAGCGCAGCACTTTTAACCACATGCAGACACGCCACAGGTTGTTAGAGCCGAGCCAAGTGGAAAATCGATACTGAGATTCGATATGACACTATTTCCCCAGAAAGCAATATATGCTGTATATATTTCTGCTTGAGTCGTTTTCCCTCATGATGCATTTAAGAAACGCGGAGGTGTGTGGAGTTAGATGTGGCTGCAGTGCTTTTATCTGGGTTCTTCTATAGTCGCTGTGTTGCACCTGGATCTTTTATGCATTTTGATGAAAAAGTGGAAAAAATCTAGAAGTTGGACTGGAACTTAAAAAAGTTTTAGACACTTTTATTTAGGTTTTTCAATTTCCTTTCTCAAATGACTTGTCTCTCAAACTAGTTATACGTTATATGTCATTTTTCTTTTCTTTGTGTTTAATGTGATTTTCTTGTTGGTTGAAAACTCGTGGCTTTGTATAGATTGTTCAGGGGTTTGATGAGAAACAGATATAGAAACATTTGGTCAAGAATCTGCAGACACACACAATCATCATCCATCCATCCATCCATCCATGGATCCATTATAGGGTTGGGGAGGAACAGCAGTCTCCATGACTGCCACCCAAATCACACAGCACCACAACTTACTTCCCAGCAGATGGTGAGCCAACTGGTAGCCAACCACCCTAACCAGTTCAAACTCGAACTTGTGAACCCTGGAGTTTCACACCAATGACCTACACCAGTGCTTCCCAATCTTTTTCTGTTACGACCCCCCCCAACAAGAACAAAACAATTCGCGCCCCCGACCCCATCTGGAAACCTAATAATCTTATCCACTATCAAAATTTGCGGATTTTTTGGATCAGTATCAGCCTCAGTGCGTCTGACGCACCAGATGTGTATAAGAGACAGACCCTAACCAGTTCAAACTCGAACTTGTGAATCCTGGAGTTTCACACCAATGACCTACACCAGTGCTTCCCAATCTTTTTCTGTTACGCCCCCCCCCAACAAGAACAAAACAATTCGGGCCCCCGACCCCACCACTCGCTCTCTGCCGCAACTATAAATACACCATTCGTCTATAAAATAGTTCTATGTACACCTCTGCATAACATCCCATTGTAGTATGGCGGAAAAAAAGCATGTTCCCCAGGGTCACACACGCCCCCTCAGCATCGCACCACGCCCCCCCAGGGGGGCCCGCCCCACACTTTGAAAACCCCTGACCTACACAACAAAAATATCCACATCCGGAGTGTCTGTAGGGTTTAATCCAGAACTGTCAAACATACGGCCCACAACCCAAAACTGGTCTCTACGGAAATTTATGATGATGAGATTTAATCAAAATGCTCAAGGATGAGTATTAGAACCATATGGCGTAAAGAACAGAAATAAGATTAGGAATAACGTACAGTACGTACATCACCATTTCAGGCAGTTGGTGGCCTAATGGTTAAGGAAGCGGACCTGGGTCTGCACGGCCCCCGGTTAGAACCCCCCACTGCCAAGTTACCACTGAGATCCACTGAGCAAGGCACCGTCCAAAGCTGCCCACTGGTCACTTTGGTGTTGGGTTAAATACAGAGGTCACATTTCGTTGTGTGCAGTGGTGTGAATCACAATGTCACAATGACGAGGAGTTTGCTTCCCTTTCCTAGCTGTGCGGTGATCAGTGCCGTTTCTAAAGCCTGGAGCCGGTGAAGGACACTAAAGGAAACATCTGTGTTTTTAAATGTCCTGGGAAAGTTGCCGTTTAATGATCGGCCCATTTTTTTGGTGGTTCATGTTTAACTACTATGAAATGGAACAAAGATAAAGTCGTCAAACTGTGGAGTAAAAAATTAAACTTTATATTTCCCTTTTCATTCAGAGTAAATTAAACGCTAAATCCCACCATATCCTTTTATTTGAACAAAGTGCCTTCATTAAAGTTGAAAAGGCTCTAGATGATTTGATCCTTCTCAAATTAAAAAAAGAAAATTAAAGTGTAAAATGGAATCCCTTTAATTCATGCTACTGATCTTGTTTGTGTCAATAAGGATCTCTTGCTTTCATATTATGAAGACATGATAACACGCCACATGTTGCCTCCAGCTTCCTTTATGAATGTACTTTTTTCACTAACGTCATCTTCCTCTCTGTCTCCAGGTGCAGCAGGATGCCGGCCCTACCCATGAGTGGACTGCAGCTCCCGCTGCTCCTCCTTCTGCTTCAGACTACAGTCAGTGGTGAGTTCTGAAGAACCGCAGACCGCCTTGATCACCTGAGGCTCAGTCTACTTCCGTCATTGTTGTCTACCACCAGCAATTTTCAAAAGAACAACTAGTTAATATACTAATTATTATATTGAGTAAAGCAGTGACTACACACTGTAAGAATTGCATCATGTGATGCCACTGCTACATGCATTTAATGAGTAGTCCAACATCTTCTTCTCCCCCTTTTGACTTCAGGAGTTGCCATAGCAATTCAACGTTTTCTATCTCCCCTTGTCCTCTGTATCTTCTACTTTGAGTCCAACCACCTCCATGTCCTCCATTGCTGCATCCATCAATCTCCTCTTTGTCTCCTACCTGGTAGCTCCATCTCTAGGATCATTCTTCTACCAATATATCCACTGTCCTTCCTCTGAACGTGTCCAAACTATCTCAATCTGGCTTCTCCAGCTTTTTCTCCAAACCTTCCAGTCTCTGTTGTCCCTCTAATGACCTCCTGTCCATCTTTGTCTCTCCTAAAGAGGATTTCAGCATCTTTAACTCCTCCACCTCCAGCTCTGTCTCCTGTCTTCTACCTGTTCTGAGTGTCTCTAATCCACCCATCATGGCTGGTCTGTTTTAATGCACATGCAAGTGAAATATTATTCCACTTTTGATCATAAAGCAGTGCTTCAAATGAAGACAATACGTTTAAACATAAGTCTAATACTTCAATAGTCTAAAGTCCAGTACTACACCATACAGTTTCTACTATACTATTGTTAGATGCTCTGAAAAAGTGAAAACAGTAGCATTGTTAAAATCCACTATCATTGTCTCAAGTTCACCCTCATTGGTGATAAGTACATCATGTTCTGGTACATCACAATATCTTTTATATTTCACAAAATCTGTTTTGTTTTGATTATAATAATAATGCTTATTATTATAATCTATATTAAATATAGATTGTAATGTTATAATATAATTATTATAGGTTCAGGAGTCCCTCAGGACTAGTTGTAGAAAATACATCCAAAAAATGCTGCATCCGTTTCTGTTCAGTGGTTTTTTCCCAGCATCTCCATGTTTATTAACAGTGTTACACCGTGGCTCACAAGGACACAGAAAACAAAGCTGGCAAAAGAGCCTCATGCACTTTCATGCATGAGGACTCGTGCATGAAAGACTATAAGGACGGCAGAATGAATGACTCATGTAATCTCCACAGTTGACTGGTCATAATTTACAGTCCGCAGCTGTGAAATACAGAAAAGGGACAGCAGTCTGTCCTTTATGTGAGGAGGACTCATATATTTGTCGAATCAGGTCCACATTTTCTTAATGTCGTCATCAACATCCGGCAGCTTCTCAGACCTTAAATAAGACCAACCAACTCTTGTCACGTCATCCCCCGGTTCTCTCAGCATTATTCTCTCTCGGGAAAAGCGGAAAAGCGATGGTGAAATAAATGATCCTGGCGTCAGGCTGCAACACAAAACCCAAGAGCCTTCACTCTTCAGTCTGTCGTCAGTCTACTAAAATCTCATTGTACATTTTTTCTGCTGATACGTTGGCAGACAAACCACTCATTGTCCTCAGCGCCCTCCCTGGAAATCTTGTCTTCATTACATTGTATTGTTTGGGACCAGACAGTGGGATCTGGTACTTGAGTTCCTCTTAGAGCTCAGGTTAGTGTCATAGTCGACACTTTACTGGGAAACAGAGCTCATAGACAAGTGGACAACGACAGAACATGCTGTTAGTCGAGTTGCTCAACCCCTGGTTTGTGAACTAGTAACTTACCAGAATAGTCTCAAAAAGAACACACACGTAAACACGGATCCCTGTGCGTATTCTGAGAAGAGCACACAAACAACGCTTCACACTTCAAATACGGTTGTGGTACGCGCATGCAAATTGTGCTTTTAATTTGTGAAACTATGCGCACGCTAATTTGTATTTTTGAGACTCGTCTTACGCCGACCAGATTTGTGAGCGTAATTTTGCTGTGTCACTCTGTCACTAGCCAATCAAAAGTTTCACTCGTTTGTAGCCAATCACACGACAGTGACCCCACGAGGGTCCGTGTGTGACATCACTAAACTACGTTTGTGAATGGTTTCTTGGATGCAGAATTCACACGTAATCTACATTAATCTGGACAAATATAATAACAACAAAAAAAGGCTCATAATTAAGTTTAATTTCAGAGCTGATTTCTGGCCATTTTGCATGGTTTTATTGA
>JAFBJS010057809.1:152591-163755 GCA_016785265.1 Paraplagusia blochii
ATTGACAGTGACAAAAATCACTTCCGTTCCTACATCACTAGCAATAACATTGTACTGACAAATACAGTGCTATTAGTCATTGCATGGTTTTGTGTTCATTGTTTCCCCCCGGTGATAAACCTTTAGTGGAACAAGGCATTAAGATGAACAAGAAATTGAAGAAAACAGCAGAGTGGTCTAATCATTTTTTCCATGACTGTAAGCAGAGTTACAGTCAATGGAACAGAGAGGAGGCTCTTACTTTTATTATCATCTTAAAATCCAAGATGAAGAACTGTATCAAGAAGACAGTGTCTCAACCTTTAATATGGCAACAGAGACTTTAAATATTCTTGACCAAAAACTGAGAATTTCCTCAGTTTCTATAGGATCCAGTGACATAATCCTCAATTACAAGACTGTGCTTGACAGTTGACAGATGAGTCACACAGTAGAGTCATTGAATCACACAGATAGTTGGATTGTTCCTTATTCCCTGTTACATATTCAACTACAGTATTGAGGCTGCAGCTCTCTCTCTCTCCGACACTCTCCCCTGTTCTCTGTGCTGCACGTTAACTTATTCCTCTGGCTCCTTCAGTGATAACAGTACATGTCAAGTCAATTTATTTATACAGCTTAAATTCACAAAACTGCTTTCTTTTTCCTCTCTGAGGACTTTGGAGTTCTGCCACAACGAAAGAACAAAAATCTCCAGAACAACAAAAAATACTGAGGAGATTATAGAGTACAGGATGAAGACAATACTGCTGTAAAATACATCAAAATAATCAATGAAAAACACATAATTCATGATGCCTCTATGATTATTTCATTAAACCAAATCAGGTCAAATTACCCAACAAGCAGTCTGCAAAATATGAAATGTAGTTGTTGCCATACAGTAGAGAGAAATCACAGCACTTCTTCGCACTTGGTTAGTGGCTCACTCTAATTTTTTGGAAAAAGAATCTCCATGTAGTTTCGGATCTAGAGGATCTTTGTATTTGTCTTTCTTCAATTCCTGGATGTGCAACAGTGTTGGACTCCACTAAACGGGCTCGGGTGAAGTGTAAAAAAAAATGCATTCATTCCTCTGCTTATCTGTTACTGGGTCACATGGGCAGATGAACCTGAAACCTTGTGGACCCAGATCAGCCTCCTTAACCACTAGGCCACCGCTGCCACCTGTAAATAAATTAAATGTAGTGAATCTTTCAAGGTCAACCTTGAACTTTAAGATTATAACTAACTGCCTGATCCCTTTTGTAACCCCAAACTTTTGTTGTAGACTGTTAGTCTATTGCAGAAAAAATAGAATTAAAGACATACTTTCATCGTTTTGAAGAAAACAATTAACAGGACAATGTTGCTCAACTACATTGAAGTTCAAAAAATGAAAGATGTTAATAGCCAGTCATTATACTCTCCCTTGTTGTGTTGAGTTTCCCATTTTTAGCCAATGTTTTGGTGTCTTTTTCCCAGTTGTCCCCATATACAGCTTACAGTCTAGACCATGGGTCTCCAACCTCTTTAAAACTAAAAGCTTCTTCAGGGGCACACAGTAATTCATTGGTTTAATACAGACTTACTGGTTTTATCCTATTAATAAAACATAGTAATAATTATTCATATTCTCCTACTATCGTCATCGCACCAAGAAGAATATCATTGTAAGTTTGGCTGCTTCAAAAAGAACAGTAACACTACCATTTTTGACGCTTTTGTTGACTAGTTTACTTTGGAAAACACCCTGCAGGCACCTTAGATGGTCTACCATGTGCCCCCGGTCCCCAGGTTGGTGACCCCTGGTCTAATAGACCAAGATCCCACAGACTGTTTTGAGTTATTCTTGGCTCAAGCGTAAATATTTTTAGATCAGTTTCTTTCTTGCTAAGATAAAGACAAAGATTTTGGACACATGGTGAGAAACTTTGGACTCCACCGTCTTTTGACGTGAGAGAGGAAATCTTGTTCAGCAACAGTTCAGAACCCTGCTGTTTCCTGGTACCTGTGAGGTCAAAGGAAAAGTTTCATCAGCTCCTGGTCCCATTAGTTCTAACCTGAAAATGAAGGTATAGAATAGATTTAAGATCCTTAAATTTTATTATGTCGAATTTTTATTATGGTTTCTGGTTAATGGATTTTTATCCCTCGAGCTACTTCCTCTGTAAAACCGGGCATGAATAATGTCAGCAGCATCCACAGTCTGCACACCTGGCTTTAACCACTCTGCTTTTCTTATCTCTATTTTCGAGCACCCGGCATTTTAACGTAATTAACATATCCTGCTGAACGACTTGGGCTCTAAGGCAATTATGTCTGAAAGTTTGACCCTTTGTCTCCATCTACGCATTCTATGAAATTGCGCATCCCAAGAATTTATTATTCATTTTCAGTTGGTTAAGGGCTGTTTTAGATTTGTCACCTCAGTATTAACCAGCAGACAAACAGAACCAGTCCAACAAAGAGATCTCACTCTGGATGTTAGTCTTAATACTGTTACTTTTTCTTCTACTCTTTTCATTCCAAATGTATCGTCATCTTCAAAAAAAAAATGTTGTTTTTGAAATGTTTTTATGCCAGTGAAGAATCTCATTCATACAGGTCATGGTCAAGAGTTTTGTCAGGCAACTGAACAGTGAGTTTTTTTGGAAAACAATGCACCTCTTTTCTAAGAGCCTTTAGTTTAGTTGACTAGCAAAACCATTTAACCTTAACCATGACTGAAGGACTGAGACTGATGTGGCCATGAGCTTCAGCATGGATACCCTTCACTCAGAGCTCAAGAAGCCCCTTGGATAAGAGGAGAGATAGATGGATGGATGGATGGATGGATGGATAACTTTACAAAAGACAAATACAATAGAAACAATATGGGTGGAGTTGAGGTTTGTAGAACCAGATAGTGAATAGTAGATGTTAGAACATAAGGTTAGCACTATACATATACTGTATAGACAGGTAGGCTCATTTTAGTAGTGTTAGTAGCTTAGTTGGGCATCATTCTTGTTGAGTAGTCACTCTAATCTCAATTGTTACTGTTTTCATATTTCATTATAACAATGACAGTTTTACTACTTGAGATATTATTGTATTCTATTATTATCTATTTTAGTGAATGTGTATGTGCATACCCGCACACACGTGTACATATATACAGTATATCCACATACATAGACAACCACAGGTACATATGTCTGCACATATACACACACCCACACACATGGCTGTGTTCTCTGGTGTTCTACACAGAATATGTGACAAAAATTGATTTTCTCTTTTTTTTTCTCCTTTAACCAAAAATGATCTTAAGGCCCAGTGATATGGGTGATGCCATAGCAATTATAAATTAATCAAACAATCAACTGATTGAAAAAAATAATCTTTTTTTTCCAAAATTGCTTTCAATCAATTGGTGACACATGGGCAGCGGTCTCCACCACTGCCACCCAAATCACAGGACACCCTGCTGTTAGTGATGAGCCCACTGGAACTTATGTAAGTCAGGACATGGTTACATGGTGTGTAGTGGGTTTGATGCCTCAGGAACACAGGTTCACTTCCTTAACCAATAGGCCACCACTGCTGCCCCAAGGTACATATATATATTTTTCACGTGATTCAGACAATTACATTTCAACAAGAAAAGAGACATGTCTCTTCCCATACTGTAGTATATAATTTTCTCTGAGAGGTGATATGAACGTCTGAGATCCATTAGATCTCCATTAGGCAAACCTGCAGAGCACCAAAGCAGAAAAAAAAAAGAAAAAAATAGGAAATGTGGTCCCTTATTCATCCCAGAATGGAAAAAATCACTTTTTACCCCCTCAAACTCAAGGGGTTTCATTTAGTGCCTTGGTTGGGAATAATGGGACAGAGAGACGAGGACTGATGTTGTCAGTTGTGTTCATTTTTCAGTGAAGGTGCCATTGCTGCTCACCCTGTTTCTGTCTGCAGCTCCGTGCCAGGCACATAAAGGCTCTCCGACTGTGTTTAATAATATGAGTGCACTTCTAAAGTGAAGACAGATGGAGGGACAGCGACGATGTCAGAGATGTCATGGAAACCAACAGAAATGACCAGGGAAAATCTAGGCACTATCTGAAGCAAAGCTTCCATCAGGAGCTGAGATCTAACCCTTAGAGTCTGCTCTTCCTCACACTAACAACCAAAGACACAAGGTCAATAAAAGACGGACTTTTAACAAAGACAAGACTCTTTTCACTAAGACAATTCTGTAGTCAGTAGTCTTTTTATTCAATTTATTCAATTTCTCTTCTTAATTTTTACCCAATTTTTCCCTGTTTAGAAAAAAAAGCATCCTCACACAATATTTTTTTGTTTGTTGATTTCGATTAAAAAACTAAATTTTCTGTGTCCGTCAGTATTTACTGTTGCGCTAAGTGCTAAATGCTCCTGCTGATTATTATTTGATATATTTGTCAATATTTAATTTGAAAGTTAATTAAAACCTTCAGAGTAGTACGTGTGAGAGTCTTTTGTTGTTTTAATTTGGTAAATGAATTATTATCATCAGGGAAACATTTGTCCAAATACAGGTTTTGTTTTTGCTGAAATTGCTGAAAAATAATTGTCTACCTTGCGGAGGAAAAATGAAACTTCCTGAGTGTCAGTGTTTCACTGAAGAGATAAGGGTTAAGGGTGAAAATAATTGTACCTTATCTATCCATCTGTCCATCTGTCTATCCGTCCATCCGTCCAACCAACCATCCATTCAATCACCCAACCAACCATCCAACCAACCAACTCTGATTTTAGTCTTTTCAGTAGAAATTCTTACTAAGAAAGAAACTAATCAGTATTAAAAATACTTTTGTTCAAGAACATCTGCCTTGGACGTCAATGTTTGCAATGGAAAGTACTTTATTTATTTATTCTCCAACCTTTCTTCTATTTCCCCTCCTTATCACTCAGCCTTGTAGAATTTTAAGAGTTTAGTTTTTCACAGGTCACCTCACTCAGCATGCTCAAGCTCTCTCAGCATAAAAAAAAAATAAAAAATGCAGAAGGGATTTTGGAGCACAAATCTTCTGGATATAACCATGCAGATCAGTAGATTACAGACCTCTTCTTAGAAGCTGTTAGCAAGAGTGAGGATTTGTCTGAATTTGCATATGTCTGAGGGAAGAGGGAGATGTGATGGCTGATGTTGAAGTTGTAGAGAAGGAACACAATGACTTTTCCTTCAGCGAGGCTGACTGCACTGGCTGTCAGAGTGAGTGATGACGTGAATATGACTGAAATGGAGGCACAGTTTACTTCCTTTTATGGCTTTTTTCTTTGTGTCTGAATATGTGCTTTTCAGGCTACAATACACAACAGATATGTAGTGTTTCCTAAATAGAGAACTATACAGGAATCAAATCAGGAGCTACGGCAGTGGTTAGTGTAGCTGCCTTGAGTCTGCCAGGCTTCAGGTTCGAATCCACTAGCTGCGAGGTTGCCACTGAGATGCTCTGATCATAGCACTGTCCTGACCTGCATAACTTCCAGTGGGCTCACCTCACAGGAGGACTCACAGTATGGGGCAGTGTAGATACACAAACAGGCAGACGGACATTTTTGTCCCCAAGAGGGAAATTTGTTCACAGCCAACATGGACAGGCAGTAAACATTGACATATATTATACAAAAGAGACATGACCATGACATTACCATGAGCATCTGCAGGATCAACAGATGAAGATGAGTGAATGGACTTAGGACCTGAGCAAACTTTAATACACACTGTTAGATGGAGACAGACGGGGAATTGTGCATCTTTACATTGTGACAGGCAGGCGTAGACAAACTGAGCTTCCCTCAGTAGAAGCTAAAAGCACAAAAGCTCAAAGTGTTGTAGTCTAAGGCTGTAGCAACACAACATTTCATTCATCTATCTTAACACAAATGCTCCATCCATCTGCGCCCGAGTCACAAAGTTTCCCTGTGCTTGCTCTAAGGTCATGTCAGTTGGGGAAATATTGAGTGAGGCAACATCTGCAGTTGACAAGCAGGATGTCTTGGTGATGAAAACATCTCTCATTCTCTCATAACACCATCTGAAACGCAGATGTATGACAACATAGCAAATGTCCCGGTCAACACAGCTAACACTCTGATGATACAGAACTCCTCATCTGATCCCCGACTACAGTCTGGACTTTCCCCCGTGTTAATCGCCTTCTGAAGTGTCCTGTTCCCTCTCTAGTCCTCCTCTGATTCAGCGTTACCTCTCCTCGCTGGATCAACCTTCCGCTTCCCGATGTGGATTATTGGTAGGAGCGAGCTGTCCCTGCTGCTCCTACCTCGGATTAACACATTTGACTTTTCTTTGTCCTCATATTGACTTCTGCTTTGTGATGTTAATCACATTCGCTCGTGACTAATTGTCTCATGGGGACAATCCAAATTGTCCACCTGCTTCCTGCTGATTGTATTTTGTTTACCTCTAACTGTGACCTCATCGAACCAAACCGCTTGTTTATGACTGAAGGCTTCAAATTCAGTTTTTTTTTGGTTTTTTTTTATCCTCTCGTCATCTTCTCTTCGTCGCGGGTCACATCTGAGCTCAAACTCCCAGTTTCCCATGACAGTTGATTAAAAAAGTATCAGTGAATACATGCTTCAGTGATAATGCCAAGTGTCAATGCCCGCCCAGGGCTACAAGTCAAATCAGATTAAATCTCCTCTGTTGTCAGGAGGAAAATTAAAATAATGGCCTGTGTAGGAAGGTGGAATAACGCCTGATTGCTTAAACCCAATTTGCTCACTGCTCCAACATTAATAAAAAAGCATTTTATCCCTTTAAGAATTCACGCTTTTTCACTCTGCAGTGTAAAAAAACACATCTGTCCTGATGAGGGAAACATCATTAGACCACAGTTGGAAGTAGATAATATTAGTGACTTTTTCCTTTTTCTAACTGGCTCGGCTTTATGGTGTGATGGGGTTGGTATTGATCCAGCCTTGCATATCTAGTTTTGATCTATAGCTTTAAAATAGTCTGGTGACATCTTCCCTCTGTTCTTCGCCTTTGAGAACCATGATAGAACAATTGTTAACTGGATCAATGACCAATAATCAGAGAGGGAAGATGACTTTTCTCCTTCCTTTTCTCTTCTCAACTGGGAAAATCTAATTAAACACGTTAACCTGAAAGAAATATCAATTTATCTCCCAGGATCAATACCGTGTTTTCTCCTCTTTGGCCGGCCTTCCTCTCATCTTTGTCCTCCTCTCATCTCTTTTCAGGCGGTGAAACTATGGTTAATATGCGTAAAGTAACCCATCAGACCATAAGGGAGGAGCTCTCCAGGACCGTCTTGCTCCCTTGTCTCTTTACTCTTCGTCCCAGCACTGGTTCATCTCATGAACCCCCCAGGATTAAGTGGACTAAGGTCTGGGGTCAAAGAGGGTCTGACGGTCTGCAGAAGGAACAGTCAGTCCTAGTTGCCAAGGACAATGTAGTCAAGGTAACGGAGTGTCAAGTATTGCTGTTACTCACCCATATATTCGGTTTTCTTTAGGTGAAACGTGATGTGTTATTCATCCTTTTCTCCTCTAGGTGAAAAAAGCCTACCAAGGCCGAGTATCACTGCCTGGATACAGCATGAACCGCTACAACGCCAGTCTGGCTGTAACTGGGCTTCGCACCAGTGACTCTGGTTTGTACCGTTGTGAAGTTGTGGTGGGCATCAATGATGAGCAGGACACAGTGCCCCTGGTGGTCACAGGTAAATACCAACTTATCATTTCGAAGGAATTCAGTGACTATGAGACTAAAGGAAAATGTTCCATTTCTCAGAGTTTAGAACAGCGGGTTCAGATATATCGCCATGGCAGGCGCCCAATGGTGATTGTCCCGGCAGTTGTTGTTTAACCGAGTATTTTAATTGGCAATAAATCTGGAATGTAATTAAGTGACTCAGATAACAAACTACAATTAGTCCAATACAGAACTAATTAAAGGTCTTATTTAATCTTAAAGTTCACCTGAAGTGATTATCATTATAAAAAATTAAAACTAAGCAGCAGTGTACTGGGGGAATGAAATGCCCCCCGGTATTTGTTACAGACAAATTGAGAAAGCAGCTGAAATATTGGCTGTCGTCTTAAAATGGATATTGGAACTCGAAGTAGTCGAAAACATGCAAAATAATTCACTAAAGGTTAAACCACAGAGCTGTGCTGAACGTATTCTAGTAGTCAAAATACTTTTATGTGGCCCCTTAACCTGATCCAGTCATAAAAGTCAATAGCCGTTCCCAGGCCAGGGACATGAAAACCAGTTCACTGACAGACCTGACCTGATTGGTCTCTTTATACCGAGGAAAATAGCCTAATTCAATAATGTTGGATTTAATGATTCAATCTAGGAAAATGGCTCAATCCCTTTCTCAGGTTTGGTATTGGTCAGAAACTTGTCAGAATTTTAGGATGAAATATCAAAAATTAGTGGCAGTGGTGGCGGCCTAGTGGTTAAGGAAGTGGACTTGGGTCCGCAAGGTCCCCAGTTCGAATCCACCAGCTGCCAGGTTGCCACTGAGGTGCTCTGAGCATGGCACTGGTGTTGCACTCCAGGTCTGCTGACTGGTAGAGGCACAGTTTGAATCATATATTTAATTTTAACTAATTTCCTTCTTTCAAAGAGAATACGTTCACATCCTTTAACTTTGCATATGATCTGGTAATGTTTCCAGTTATCCAGCGTAAAGATGTTTTATTTAGAAAATTTACCATGGTGCTACTGGTCCACAGTAACAGCCACTACTGACCTTCCTCTACTCTAAGTGTTCTACATTGCACTCATGCTGTGTCAATAAGAACAAAAACAACTCCTGTCTACTTCAGGCTAATAAAGCCATTGTTGTGGAGCCACTTCAGTGCCCATGCAGGATGTGCAACGATGAGGAAAAGAAGGGGGGACGAGAAGACAATAAACATCATTGACCTGGAGCCTCTTAGGTGCTGCTCAAGACCTGAAAGTGTTATTGTCTCATGGTGCAAGCTCTAAATTGCTCTCAGTTGCTTGACTAAATGGCCAGCACTGGATTAACTGCATGTAGGACACCTGTATTCTGCCAGTTAAACTTTAGCTACTTCACTGTTGCAGCAGCATAAATACTGGGTGGGTATTTCAACTGCAGTGTCATTATCTAAATCATTCCAGGTCGCTCACTTCTTAATAATAAGCAATTATTATAATGACCACAGGGGAACTGCATAATGCATAAGCTGTTGTGCGGAACGTTACTCCTGGATAAATATTAATTCCAATGCTGCTCATGTCGGCTCCAAAAACGCAATTCCCGCCATACATACAAAGTACTGTATGTCACTAGTACTGTATTGTGTAATCCACGGCTGTATTTTCATGCAGTGTGTGAAGGTTCTTGTGTGTTAGTGTAAATTCATTATGGATTCAGTATTTACAGTCTGCCCTGGTTTTCTCCAACATGCACACAGTGCACCTTGGCTTTTGATAATAAAAAGCACTTTATATGCAGTTCAGGGTTTAAAGTCATATAATGGGAAATGATTGCATTATGAAAATTTACAGATTTTTTTTTTTTATGGAGGTGGCACAGTGCATTTGGGTCGGCCCAAACTACATCTTTCTAAACTACACAACTCCACCTACTTTAAATCATGTTGCAGCAGTTTAGGTTCAGTTCACCCACCCCTGCTGGAGTATGAGTGTAGACCAAACAGATCATCTTAAGCTCTATAAATATGAATGTAAATGTATGTATAAAAATTTATAAAATATAAAAATGACAGATATAGGTGTCAAGCAGTTTCCACCAGCTGCCAAGTTGCCACTGAGGTACTCTGAGCAGAGCAGAGCACAGTCCCGACCCAGATAACTTCCTTTGCGCTCATCACTCACAGGAATGCTCACCGTGTGGTGCAGTGTGATTTGGGTGTCAGTTGTGGAGACTGCTGCCCATTTGCCCCGGTAACAGATAAGCAGATGAAGATGAATGAAAGAACAGGAGTGTCTTCTCAGTCAGCTGTGAAGACAATGATACACAACCACAGCAGACAGACAGAAGAATATTTTGCAATATAAAGGATTTTGAATAATCTTGGTGAAATTATCAGTTGGGGAAAAGTGGATGAAATGAAAGATAAGTCCACAGAGTGTTTCCATAATAATTGACTCACAGTTTGAGTTCTTTTACATATGAGCAGATGTGTAAGCAGGTGTGATAACAGCCAAGGGCACTATAGAAAGATTTGAGGCACTACAGAAGACTGAGTTTGGTCCCAGGGTGGGATCCAACCAGTATTTTATTCAGTTTACAGACAAATGCCGGCATTTAAAAATGTTTTTATGAGTCGATCAATCTCTATAAACACAAGGAGATGCTGGGGATCGATCGCAGCGCCTCATGCATACAAAGCACACACTCCACCACTAAGCTCCATCCACTAATGTATACATTACAGAAGTAAACTGAATATGGGAACGAAACACACCACCATTGGATCTGAGCTCCTGACCCCATACGAGTGTGGACAAAAAAAAGGACAAAATCCAAGACAGACAAAAGATGTTTGTCATATCAAAGATGTCGTAGCAGGAATAAAGGAGACGTAGACGAAGTTGGCGGTATAATGGTTGGCTTGAAGGAAAAAAGGGCACATGTGTCCAACACCACAACTCTTTTTATGATTTATATGGTTATTACCCATAAGGCACCTTGGTGAGAGACCGCCCCTTAAAGTGCATATATATATATATATATATATATACTGTATATATATATGGATATATGGATGGATAGATAGATAGATATATGTATGTTATTGTAAATATGTATATATATATATGCAGTAAATATATATATATACAGTCATAGAAAAAAATATTAGACCACTCTTTCTTTAATTTCTTGTCCATTTAAAAGTCTGCTTCCACTTAATCTACATTAATCTGGACAAATTTAATAACTACAAAAAAAGGCTCATAATTCAGTTTAATTTCAGAGCTGATTTCTGTCCATTTTGCATGGTTTTATTGACAGTGACAAAAATCACTTCCGTTCCTACATCACTAGCAATACCATTGTACTGACAAATACAGTGCTTTTAGTCAATGCATGGTTTTGTGTTCCTTGTTTCCCCCATTGCATGGTTTTGTGTTCATTGTTTCCCCCAGGTGATAAACCTT
>JAFBJS010057810.1:0-14547 GCA_016785265.1 Paraplagusia blochii
AAGATGCACAACTGTGTTTAACATAAAAGATGGTGAGGTGATTAGAGGGACAACATAGACAGGAAGGTTTGGAGAAAAAGCTAGAGAAGACAGATTGAGATGGTTTGGACATGTTCAGAGGAGGGACAGCAGAAGAATGATCCAAGAGATGGAGCAACCAGGTAAGAGACAAAGAGAAAGGAATGACTTATGGATGCAGTGAAGGAGGACATGGAGGTAGTTGGAGTTAGATTTGAGGATACAGAGGACAGATGGAAGTTGTTGACTCGCTGTGGCAACCCCTGAGAAAAGGGACAAGCTGAAAGGAGGAGATTGATTGCACAATTAAGCTTTTGTTCATTTCAACTCTCTGTTTGTATTTGGCTTCTGTATATTCGATCCATACTGTTCTTTATCGCCTGTGAAACATCCTTGTTATTTTCAGATTTCTCCTCCGTCGTACGACCATTACCAGCAGCAACGGCAACTTGTGCAGATCCTGATCCAGCTGTCAACATCGGGATCTTTATTTCAGACCATAATAATGTCTATTTCCAAAGGCGTGTGAATCTTTTCAACTTGACACGGCGGGGCCTGACTCGTATTTCTCTTTTTTTTTTTTTTTTTTCCGTGCCAACAATGCCATCATTATCAGATAACACAGTGGTGGACTGAGTCTTTGCCAACACTTTGACCCTGCTGCCTGGGCTGAACAGCCGCCTTTCATCTGCATGAACACTGTGCAACACATAATCAGATGATTACACCCAATTTAGGAGAACTCTCCCAACCTTCCATCCGCGCTCCTAAAAACAGGAATTAATGACGCTTTACCCCGTTTTGCGAGGAGAAACTGAAAATGTTCAATTAGTGGCAAAGAAATCACAAAACAAAAAGTGTTTCCTGATGATGAAAGACACAGCTGCACATGGTTTGAAGAGGAAAAAAAAAACAAAAAAAACAAACCAGAATAATGATGTTTTCAATGATACTGTAGATTATTTCTATAAAAGCTTTAATTAGTGGCTGCAGCACAAGCAGCTTTAATGCCACCGTCAGTCCGGTATTCTGAGGACAAGTGTAAAATGAATGACAGCGTCCGCCCAGTGCACGGCCGGTTTATCACCTGTTTACTGGCAATCTGGTGCGCGCTAACCAACAAGAAACAGGTTAATACTAACTCACTCCATTTGCATTATCATTGAATGCTGTGCAAGGGGATAACAGGGAGGAGATAATCCTAATCCACCATGGATGCTGAGGAACTAATTGAACCTTATTTGTATTCTCTCTCTACTCTCGGCTTTTTCTGTTTTTTTTTTTTGTTTGTTTTTTTTTTCCCGCTGAAGTGGAAACACCCGGATGAGACGTGTGTGTAATTAAGATGGAAATAGATTACGACCAGATTGTAGTTTTTTGGACCCTTCTTAATAATCGTCACTCATTTATTAATCACATGTCACTGACAGTTGGTTTGGACTGTCAGCATGAAGGTCAGGGTTTTAAATCATATTCATGGTCAATTTATAGAAAATATTAACAATGTTTTTTACTGTAGGTAAAAATATTTCAAAGTTCAGATTTTTTTTTGCACAGCATCAAAAGTAGAGGTGGAAGCATTCGGATTTGATTAGATGTTTGGGTTCAGGATTTATGATTTTGCGTCCAAATTTGCCACAAAAAAGCTGATTTTTATATCTTTAAATTAAAATGAGTTTGTCCTCAGTGCAAAGATCCCAAAGACAAAAAATACATTGTCAAGATGTGGACTCATTCACACTATATCTCATTAGGGGACAACCGGACAATTTGGTTACAATAAAGGAAATCATTTCCGCTTGTGAAGTTTTCAAGGGTTGCCAAATAGAGTCAACATTTTCCATCTCCCCCTGTCCTCTGTATCTTCTACTCTGACTCCAACTACCTCCATGTCCTCCCTCACTGCATCCATCAATCTCCTCTTTGTCTCTTAGCTGGTAGCTCCATCTCTAGGATCATTCTTCTACCAATGTATCCACTGTCCCTCCTCTGAATATGTCCAAACCATCTCAATCTGGCTTTTTGTCCAAACTGGCCTGTCTGTGTTGTCCCTCTCATCATCTCATTCCTGGTCCTGTACTACTGAGTCCAACAGGTGGCGCTTCAGCTCAGAATTAACGTCAAAGTTGCTGTCATTGGTGTGAAGCACCATGAAGCACTGGCACAATATTCATTCACACAGTCTCCATGATCGACACCCAAATCACACTGCACCATACTGTTGGCCTTCTAGCTGATGGATTCAAGCCTGACCCCTTGTGGTTGGAGCCGGTACTGTGTGATTTGGGTGTTGAGACTGCAGCCGACAAATGGACAGTGTGATGGGAACAAACATCATTGTTTTCATCATTTGTTCCTTCCTGAAGGAACAAGTGGCAACCGCCTCACCTCCAAAATGAAACAATTATTGACATTTATGCGGAAGGCCAGTGTGGTCATCGTGGCGGTAGTTTGAGATCCCTGAGGAAGGCCCATGAACTAAAATTTAGTTTTTCTGCTAAAGATGAAAACATCTCCACATGACGGGATACTGCAGTGCTGCATCATTGGCTGGACCATTAGATATATCGGCAAAAAAACAAAGCTTCTATCACATCAGAAGCTACATTCGGAATATCAGAAAAGGAAGTCGCTTTAGATGGACTTTTCTGAGAACTTTCATTTTGAGGACCATTTGTAAAGTGAGTTCAGAGGTTTGTATTGAAATGTTAGACGGAGGACCTTCAGGCCCAGGAACAGCATGTTCCCTCTCATTCATCGCACGCTCAGCGGTTCCCCCTACGTTCCAGGAGGGGAGATTTTACTTCTGTTCTTTTTTGCTGATTTTTTTTTCTGTTTGAATTGAAAAAAGGATGACAAAGCTACAGTACATTTTGAAGTCAACCTTCAGACTTACTGTTACTTGGTAGAATTTCAACACGGGAACAATTTCATAATTGTGAGAACCTCAAAAAAAAAAAAACGTAAAACATGATAAGATTGACATCTGTAGAAACCAGTGTATGAGTTGCTGCCCCCTAGGGATCAATGGCTTGTCATCATTCCAACATTACAGATATTTTCAGTAAAATATGGCATGCTCCCTTTGCTGCTCCACAGCGTTCATCCCAGGTCCCCCGCCCCAGTCATTGGGAAGCACTGTTGGGAGTGATCTACCCTTAGTTTCATTGTTGAAAATATGCAAGTTTTTAAAATCCAAATTTTGTAGCAGTACCATGGTCATTTTGTCTTGAAACAATGCTAGCGCATACAAGTTAACACAAGAACTAGCAGTTATAATTCCTCACCTCGGCCAGAAAACACTAAAAGTAATTTGTTCATTTCCCTGATAGGCCATTTAACTATTCTATCATTGCTTCTAAACAAATGTTGCTGTTTTTCTGACAAGTTTTAGCAATTTGTGAATTAACAGCAATATCCACGAACTATCCACCAACTGCCAGGTTGCCACTGAGCTGCTCTGAGCATAGAACCACCTCGACTCACGTAACTTCCAGTGGGCTCACCACCCGCAAGGAGGCTCACAGTATGGTCCAGTGTGATATGGGTGGCAGTTGTGGAGACAGTTGCCCCTGAGACAGTTGCCCCTGAGACAGTTGCCACTGAGCGAATAACTATCTCTGGTTTAAAGAAAATCCCAAAAGCTAAAGGTATAGTAGATAGATTGACAAACGGACAGATAAATAGATGATAGATGGACTGTTTAACATTTAGATCATCGGCTGATACCAGTTCAGCTCCTAATGGATCGGTTCAATGTTTGATGATGTCCCTGAATGTCAAACTAACGATTATCCACTTCCTGCCTGTCCTTTCGCACGTGCCCGTGGGAGCACAAGGTGACATTTGATAATTCCACCTTTGTGTGTTTTCTCAGAAACAAAACTTTCCCCACTTCGACAGAGAGCCTCATCAGGGCGGGTTCATTAATTATGTATAAGGTTAATTATTGCAAACAGACAGATGGTGATAATGAGGCCCAACACCGAGACCCTTTTTGTCTCATTTGCTTCGCTGATTGTTGATCATTATAAATGCCAAACAAAATCGTACCTGTCCCATGAAATCGGTGAAGAAGAGCATGTTGCAGAGGAAGGCCGTCCAGCCCAGCAGGTGACTGACACACAGGCAGCGGTAGTGGTTTGGCATGGTGATGATAGTCTTCATCAGAGACCTGAACGTCATCCTCTTCTGGGCCTGTGGAGACACACATACATCATTCCATATTATTGTCAACTGCAGCGGCAACACCGACAAATCAGTTGCTCAACCCGCCACTTGGGTTTTTCTATGCTTGTCATACTAAACCCAACAGCTCGGAAATGTTTCAACCTTGTAGCCACCAAAGGTTGCGGATGATTAAACCCTTTTGCATCAAAATTGAGTTTTTCATTATAGAAAAACAATAGTGAAAGATGAACTTAACTTAAACGTCCCGTCTGGTCAAAGAGAAACATGAAGAGTCTTCTCTGATTCAACAACTGAATAAACACAGTTACCGAGACGTAAGAAATCCATCCAGTTCAAGACACTTGTTATTACCAACAAGTGGAAAGAGCTGACAGAACATTGCATTTCATCAGGCCGCCCACCCCCAAGTATATGTTGAATTGATAGTGGTCCCTGTCATGGATCAGACCTACCAAAGCACATCATTAGTGAGTGACTTTCTTCAATTTCTGTGAGCATGTTAGCACTGTCCTTCACTAAACAGGCAGAGATTTTAAATAATCAAAAATACACGTTATGCGTTCTGAATATACAAGACCTGCTGTTAGGGTTCTACATAGTCTATTCAGGCCCACATGGGGATATTTTGATAAAGTATTACAAATACTGTAGTAATAGTACTGTGTTTTGACAGCATGGAGTAATAAGTACTGGACTTTAGTGATATGTCTATCCAAAAGGTTTTTGTTGTGAGAAAACTTCTTGGAGTTGAAAGATGTTTCTAAGGGGTTGCCACAGCGAGTCAACAATCTCCATGCCACCCTGTCTCCGACCGACCTGGTATGGAAAGAATTTGTTTTTTCTGCATCTTTGATTTGGCCAAAGCTTCACGCCGGATGCCCTTCTTGACGCAAGCCTCACAATTTTTGGGGGTTCGGGACCGCCAACAAAAAATACACTGGCTTGTGCCCCCTAGTGGCTGGTTTCTAGTTATCAGTAATCCAGACCATTTAATCCAAAAATACGTAGCTACCTCCATTCTCCTTGGAAGCAACAATTTTTTGAATTATTGAAGTAATGTTGCACAACTGTTTTCCCAGGAAGATACCCCATAGGGATGAACAGAGTTCTAAAATGAATAGTAAAAATGAAAAAATTAAGGAAATTTGTGGTGACTTAGTGGTTAAGGTAGTGGACTTGGGTCGCCAAGGTTCCCGGTTCAAATCTCCCTAACACTATGTTACGGCTGAGGTATGGTTCCCCCCACACTGCTCCACAGGGTGCCGGCTCAGTCAGCTGCCCCCTGCTTATTACGGTGATGGGTTAAATGCAGAGGCATAATCTCTCCCGAAGGAAACTCCCAGCAGATAGTTCTAAAGACGGAAAAATAAATGATAAATACGGACGCTGAAGATAAAGAATGCAATGGATTATATAGCAGGTTAACAGCTGTGGAGACTGGGAGGTCTGGTTAGACTGCATATGTCGGTGTGACTAAGTGTTGAGACGTGAATGAAGCAGGCGGAGAATAAGAGAACAGCTGTTGTGGTGCTGCTAAAGCTGATTTCTTCTTCGTCTATCCGGTCGATCGCAGCAGCCTTACACCTTTGAATACCTCCTATAGATTAACAGCTCCTGACGTCGGCGTAGTTCTTAACACACACTCAATGCCATTTCCCTGAAAATAATTTGTCAGCCCTTTTTCAGAGAAGTGCGTTTCCCGGTAAAACTCACTTGTCCTCTAATAAAAATGCTTACATTACATATGTTACTGATGCAAATTCCCTTTTTACACCATGTGACCTCAATTAAACGCTCCCACTCATCCTTGCACTCTCGCACTGTAGCAGCTTCACCTTGACTGTCAAAAATATCTATTTAAAATAAATAAGATATTTTTCAGCGTGCAAAAAAAAGGATCTTTGCAATATATTCCACTTCTGTGAAATACCGTATCTTCATGAAATGCTCGCCACAGATCAATTTTGTTCCCTTGTATAGATAAGAATGTCACATGTCTATCTATCTACCTACCTACCTACCTACCAACCTACCTATGTGTCAAACTACCTACCTACCTACTAGGGTTAAATATTTTCCCAGCTTTGTTTGTAAATTGTCTTTTGAAAAACTAGCCAATCTTTATAGTCTAAATAATATTTTTACACAACTCCAATTGAAACGCGAAATATGTTAAAGCAAACTATTTCATGATCATTTCTAAAAACATTAGGCATGTATCGTTAAACTAAGGTCATGATTGTAGCCAAAGTGGCTGCAAAAAACAAACAAACAAAACAAAAAAACGCCCTGTCTTGAATGCGCCCTCTCTAACGCTCTCCTGGGTTAAGTGGCTGGGGAAAAGACGCCCTGCAAGACCCTTTGCTGTCCGCATTACGGCATGACAACAAATAGACGCACAGATCACTTTTTTTCTCCCAATTTTTCCTGGGTCCCGTCCCAACATTTCCCAATTCAAAACCTTTTCCCGGGAATTCCAGGATTTAACCCTACTACCCACCTTACCTACCTATCCATCCATTCATCCATTCATCCATCCATCTATCTCTCCATCCATCCATCCATCTATCTATCTATCTATCTATCTCTCCATCCATCCATCTATCTATCTATCTATCTATCTATCTATCTATCTATCTATCTATCTCTCTATCTCTCTATCCATCTATCTATCTATCTATCTATCTATCTATCTATCTATCTATCTATCTATCTATCTATCCATCCATCTATCCATCCATCTATCCATCCATCCATCCATCCATCCATCATCTATCTATCTATCTATCTATCTATCTATCCATCTATCTATCTATCCATCCATCCATCTCTCCATCCATCCATCCATCTATCTATATCTCCATCCATCCATCCATCCATCCATCCATCCATCTATCTATCTCTCCATCCATCCATCCATCCATCCATCCATCCATCTATCTATCTATCTATCTATCTATCTATCTATCCATCCATCCATCTCTCCATCCATCCATCCATCTATCTATATCTCCATCCATCCATCCATCCATCCATCCATCTATCCATCCCTCCATCCATCCACCCATCCATCCATCTATCATAATCAATTTGATTATAATCAAAAGGAATGCCATCTACTACAAACAATACATTACTATTTAATCTAGTCTAAATTGAACTAATCTAATCTCATCTCATCCAATCCATTCCAATCTAAAAGGTTGTGGAAGGCAAATTTGTTTTTCTCCCATAGCTTGATGATTATTCCAGTCTAATCTAACCTCATCATACTCCAATCTTAGAGTTTCCGTAGCTGGATGATTGTAAGATTCCTCTGCGTCTTTTTGATTACATCCTGTCAGATCGACATATTTTTCCACACGGTGATTTTTAATACATTGTCTATTGCGGAGGGAATTCAGAGAAGAACTGAAAAGACCATATGATACCATCGAGACTCTACCAGGTGTATTATATATAGTTTGGCACCATGTGCTCCATCACTGTATGAAAACTGACTGTTGGTCCAACCTTTGAGTTTTATACTTCTCATGTACAAAAAATAACTTGATTTATAAACCAGTAGGATTTAACACCTTTCAACAAAGACTCAACAAATAGTCATCAGACACTTCCACTGACAACAAGATGTTCTGAGCAGGTTATTAAAAGCCAGGGGAGATATTTTCTAAGCGTGTGTTCGTTAATTAAAAAGGCAAATCAGACAGAAAAGCAGACTTTTTAAACTTGTCTCAGCTGCAAGCTATGCCAAGTAACACTACAGTTCAAACAAACAGCATACTGTACGTCCTTGTTTGACTTATGAACTTTTATGCCGTAGACTACTCTGCACCAAACCTGTTTTCTGCAGCAGCAGAATATGAATTGCACTCTTTAAATGATGGATGATGATGATGATATATCATGCAGAATAATAATTCGGACCTGTGATCCAATTACCCTTCACCTTCACTAAGCAAAACAACCCCGGTCCGGATTGACTGCGATTAATTTTTTTTGCACAGATGTTCGTGGTTCCCTGAAGATCCAGGACCAGGACTGAGACAATTCCAGACCTCATCATCTTGACAACTACTGGAAGGATTTTTGTCGAAATCTTCTTTTCGAATCTTAATCAGCGGCTTCAGCCGTAGATACAGGACTTGTTTGTACTTTGGAATGGAAAAGTAAATATATATAATTCAAAGGCAAAACAATGTTTGTACATTTTGAGGTGAGGACAGAGCGATTTCCATCTAATGGAGAGGAAAATCGAGAGTTTTCACTCTGGCGACTGCGGCGGGGGATAAATTGTGTTTGCTTGAGTCTGTGCCAATGTCTTGTGTCAGCAATGTGGAGGGCGAGTCCTGAAAGTTTGACTGTGCGAAGTTGGCAGTACTTTGACTCCAGTACAAGTAAAAAAATTCACACTTTACCTCTACTTTACTCCATTTAATTAGCTGAAACGTCCCGTTCTATTTGGTTTCAAAGCGAATCAAGTATTAACCTCGCAGCTAATGTGCTGCCGGCTGACCAATCAGAGCTGAGCACGCAGTTCCCTTTTGAACCAGAAGAAAGAGGAAAGAACCATTTCATGTTAAACGTCTCCTATGCACCAAAACTGTTTTCTCTCTGAAGAATGAAAATATTAAAAGGCCGTTAGAACCATATTTCATCAAGGTACTCGCAAGTACTTTTATGCTTCTACTCCGGTGAAATTTCGAAAAACAAATTTTGTCCAGGAAGAGGAACTGGGAGCCAGCCTTTGGCTCAATCTACATCAGTAAAAACTGTTTTTTAAAAGATATCAAAATAAAAAAAAGTCCATAATATTTCCAGAAAAATATCAAAAACTGTTTTGATCTTTCTGTGACATCAGTAATTGACAGATCCAGGAATTCTAACAACCCCAGCTGCAGCTGGACCAATATTTGCCTCGTATTTGCTTCTCTCTCTGCTGTTTTTTGGGCTTTTTTTTTTTTTTTTTGAACATCATTAGTATTGTCAAGAGGTTGTTTTAAAGTAAGTTCTACAGCTGTGTTTTGTGAATTTGGTGATGATTAGAATATTTTCTCCCTGATAAATATTAAAAAAAAACTTTAATCCGTCTGTGATGGCTGTGACATTCTACGTGAGAGTGGAATGTTCCACATCTGTGCTCTGTGTTTACCAAATTGGTGTGAAAAAAAATATGATTCATATTTTGCAAATATGTATTCTTTGCTTGTCTATGTGTGATAAGCAGAATATTGAAAAATCCTTCTTAAAAAAAAAAGAGAATCAGAGATAGAAAAGATCTCTGCGACTATCTTTCTTCAATTCCTGGCATTGAAACAGTGTTGTGTTCAACACAACAGGCTGAGACTTCAGTGAACTGTCATTAAATATAAACTATGAGAAAATTACATTTAAGAACACATACGTTTTCATACACTTTAGGGAAATTAAGGTGTATGAAGAAAATATACTTCCAATAATGTCTTGAATTAATAAAATTAATAAAAATCGAATCTTTTTGCGAGGCGTTTGTTTGGTTGCGTGCAGACGTTTTTTTTAATAATGATAGGCCATGTTACACAAAAAAAAGAGTTGGAAAACACTATACAACTACACTATTTTACGCTCATAATTTCTTATTCTACTTCTACGTATGAGTTGCGCTACTGTCTTTCTTATTTATTAAGTCATTTGTTCTACTTTTCAAAATGTATTATTTATTTATTAATAGTTAAGGTAGGTAAAATTGTCCTCAAATTGTAGGTCACTTTGGAAAAAAGCCCCTGACAAATGTCTTTTTATGTAATGTATGTTTCTGACAAGGACTAATGTCCGTTGGACTTGTATGTGACAACAATCTGTTTTTTTTTTTTTTTTTTAAGTTCACATAATAAACAGTAGAATCCACCTGACAATTTTGCGGACAGATACGTACCTCTTTGTTTGGCTGCTTGGCGCTGGAGGTCACTGAGTTGGCCTCGCTCAGAGCGGAGAATGACCTTGGTCTAACGTCTGAGATGGACGTTCGGAGGACGGGTTCTTTGGGGAGTGTTCCATAACCGCTGCATTGGCTACCTAATACACGAAGGGCACTCGGAGGAGACAAATCTGTGTCAAACGAGTCCTTGCCCAGAGGTTTTTCTGGAATACTGAAGAGGTGCACTGTGAGGAAGACGCTCCAGGTCAAGGCTGAGAAAAAGTAGATGACCTGGTACTCAGATCCCAGTAACTGGCCCAGCACTGAATGACCCCAGTCCATGGCTCCGACCAGGTAACCAAAGGCTCCGCCCAGGCCTAAAACCAAACAGAGACATTGATTAAAGAACCGTGCTGGAATAAGTCTTCTTGAAGAAATACGTTTCCTGAAACGTGAGGCAAGACATAATGTATGGATCTGAGACACTAGGAATAGGTAGAAGACAGAAGACAGAGCTGGAGGTGGAGGAGTTGCTGTGATTCTCTTTAGGAGAGACAAGGATGGACAGGCTCAGGAATGAGGTGATTAGAGGGACAACACAGACAGGAAGGTTCGAAGAAAAAGCCAGAGAAGACAGATTGAGATGGTTTGGACATGTTCAGAGGAGGGACAGTGGATACATTAGCAGAAGAATTAACCTAGGCATGGATCTACCAGGTAGGAGACAAAGAGGAGATTGATGGATGCAGTGAGGGAGGACATGGAGGTAGTTGGAGTCGAGTACAAGATATGGAACAGGAGGAGATGGAAAATGTTCACTGTAACAGTCCCTAAAATGGACAAACTGAAAGCCGAAAAAGTCTTATATTTTATTTATGACGAATTTAAGTAATTACTCACAACCAACATTGTTTAATTTTAATGAAAATAAAATATTTAAACTTTAACAATAGTGTTTTTTTTCCAGATAATGGTATGTATTTTGTCACGTCGGTCTAATTACACTCCTAATTCAACAGAAAGTGAAGTGGGCTGATGCCTTAGTAAAAATAATAGTTAATGTCATGGAATGTAAAGGTGGCAAAGGTTGATGGTGGGTGGATAGTTGTTGTCACTTCTTCAGGGTTAGTTGTTGCCTGTTTCTCACTCCCGTCCAGTTTTGCATAAATGCTCTGACATTAAATATGACATTTTATGTCGTACTCCACCATCTTCTGTTCTTTCCTAGTGCGTATGACATTTTATGTCTTACTCAACCATTTATAGTTTTTTTTTTACTAGTTCCCTATTTAAGTTTCGAACTGTTTTTTTTTTTTTACAGTGGTATAGTCAAGAATTACACCTAGAAACCAAGTGCAAATGAACCAGGAACCATCATCTTGGCATCTCCTTGGTGTTTCGCTCTGATGTCATCCTTATATTCTTGTACCAGTAGGTAACCGGTTGGTGAATTTTCTTTAAAAATATACTCCCTCTTATCAAAGGCATTTCTCCCATTTTTCACAACATATTTCAGCTGCAGCCAAATCAGGATATTGCCAATTAAAGTATGAATTATTCATGGAGTTAAACCAAGGATGTGAGGAAGAGGGAAACTGTCTGTTAGATCACAGGTCAACTTTTTTATCTAGTTCACTACACCTCCACTCAAGCGTTACTAATTGTGACTCAGAGCTGAGCCGAAAATCAATATACAGACGAAGAGCCAGTCCCCACTGGGATGTTTTGATGTTTAGACTTTGAGGTTTTCGGCACAAATTTCAATGTGAGCTCCTTTGACAACAAATAGCCCACAGTCTTTATTTAAACTGAGTGACATTTCACTCAAACCCCAGAGTCTCTCCTGTTTCAGATCCAGATTGCAGATCACGTTCGGAACGTGAATCACGGTAGTTCACCGGGTTGCGAATTGGTTTCGGAAACAAGGCTCAATGAGACGGAAAACGAATCCAAAAGACACATTAGAAGGAAATTATAGTAGACGTCACTGACACCACAGGTCCTTGTGCAGATTTGTAACTTAGTGCAATCAGTAATGCCCTCTAAAGTTTGGCTATCACATAGAGCAAAATAATAAAAACTTAACTCCTGAATAATGTGTATAAAATTGCACCATCACTCATGTCTGTCATGTCATGTCATGTCCAAGTATGTGTAGACCAGACCTGGGGGCTGAAGTGTACCTGTATCCAGCCAAACTTTTGCAAATGATGTTATTAGTCGATGCTATTATTGCACTTTTCCCCATTAAATTGTGTAGAAATGCTTAGAGCCTGAAGCATTTCCATGTTCAGTCTTACCATTACACTCAAAACACTAGACCAGGTGTCGGCAACCCGCGGCTCCAGAGCTGCATGCGGCCCTTTAGCACGCCCCCAGTGGCTCCCTGGAGCTTTTTTTTTCATAAACGTATAAAAATAGAAAAAGGAGTGAAAGGGCATCAAAATCGACCAAAAGCGATCCTAGGTTGTTGGTTTTTTTCAATGGTTTTACCCCTTTTTTATGTTTTTTTTTTTTAAATACACAATATTTCTATCAAAAAACTATGCTAATTTATAATGGCTTAATATTATTTTTTCTTGAACACTCAAAATAAAAAATAAAAAAAACACCAAATTTTTATATTGATTTAATATTTTAAATTTAATTGAGGCAACAAAACATAAAACATTAATATTGTAATGGAAATTAAACTTGAAGCACCAAATATTGTACAGCATTGTGGTCACATGCTCACAATGCTTAGTTATTTTAATAATAAGTTATGTAGTTAATATACTCAGGGCCTATGTCGCCTTAATAAGGCTTTTATTTTTTTTTGCGGCTCCAGACACGTGTGGTTTCTGTTTTTTAGGTCCAATATGGCTCTTTGAACATTTTGGGTTGCCGACCCCTGTACAAGACAAAAGACAAATCCAAGTTGGTCGGACACCAATATGAGGTAAATAGTAAACTTTTACAAAACGTTTTGTTCCAACTCACTGTAAAACTCACTGTAAAACTAAGGAAGCCTAGTTTGACACTGATGTAGCTTAAAAAATTTTTTGGTCTCAGATTATGTCAAACTACCAATAGTATTGTCTGATATTATATAATGTCAAGAATGCCTGAGTTTGGTCCACATCATGTATGGGACATTGTTTTGACTCACAGGCCGCTATTGGTCCTCACTGGAACATAGGGGCGGGGTTAGGGACTGATAGGTGACGTAACCATGCCTGGTCCTCGTGATGTGACCAAAAATAGTTTCAAAGCTCTAGTAAAAAGGAAATTCATTCATTTCTTTGTGAGAAATGGCTCTAATTCAATAGTGAGGTTGAAATCAAAACTAAAAAAATTAACGTTTTAACAATTTTAACAAAAGATAATATTGAAAGTTTGATATAATCGTGATTTCTTTGTGTTTCACTTAATCGTCGACCGACTCCAAACAAGTAGCTCAGAAAGGCCTTATTTTTCACGGGAGAAAATGTTCTTCCGAAAAGTGTTGGGTAAAATAATAACCACTTCAAGTGCCACACGTCCGGCTCCTTTGTCAGGTAGCGCTGAACTCCAGTTTCTGAATTACTGCCACAGAACACTTATGGAAATAAACCCAACAAACTGAATCCTTTCGCTTTTTCTCATTTTCTTTTCTTTTAGCTTCAAGGATGAAGCCATGAGGCGAGCAAATAATAAAGGAGGCCGAGCGCCGCGGTGTCACAGCCTCATACATTAAACAAACACAACACAGCGTATTCAAAAGTTAAAAAGAATCAATATCAGACAGGGGAAAACAACTTTTTAAGTAAAGCCATTTGAAATGGTGAATGTTGGAGGCAGAGGCAGTGATTTTTTTGTTTTTTTTTTGTTTAGCAAACATGCTTGGATAGTCTTTAATTGGGTGTCTTTAAGGAGTGGCAGTTGAAAGAGATTTGGGCTAGCACATCAATTCAAATTTCAGACTTGGAGTCGGCACGACTTTGAGCTTCATCGATGAGCTCATTGTTTATCCATGTCAAATGACTGACAAAAAGAAAAAAGAAAACACAAAGACTTTTGTCATCTATTTATCTCTAACATCCAGATTTAAAACTTTCAAGTCTTGGTGTTTTGAACCTTGAGCTGGGACTGAGCACGTGCTGTGGATTAAACTGTTCACAGACACAGATCAGTGTCACTGGCTTAAAAAAAAAAAAAAGATGCTTTAATCTGCTTTTCTTTGGATAAGAGTATCGTATCAATTATTAAAAAGAGAGGAATGTCTCTTCTTTTTTTCTACAACAGTGAAAACTGGAGTGTTTTCTCCTCAAGTTCAAAGAACGTCTTCTACAGCGTCTATTATAAACAAAGACAATCATTTGTCTTAATTGCAGGAAGAAAAAAAAAAAGAGATATGGATGAGAAAAAAAGCTCAAACAGATAATAACTGAAAAACATGGAAAAGTTTTGGTCCAAAGAAA
>JAFBJS010057810.1:14894-64950 GCA_016785265.1 Paraplagusia blochii
AAAAAAAAAGAGATACGGATGAGAAAAAAAGCTCAAACAGATAATAACTGAAAAACATGGAAAAGTTTTGGTCCAAAGAAATTCTAACAAATTCTAAATTTTTTAAATATATAGCGCTCCCTTGATTACGATGTGACTCTGAGGCACGGTGTCAAACTCTGGCCGAGGGGTCAGGGGTCACATCAGATTTGTATCAGAGTTGTCAGAGTTTTCGCAGCATTTGCACTATGTTATAGCTCCTCCATGTTTCTAGGCCTTTTAAAAGATACTGTAAAAGGTACAAATAGACAGGCATTATAAATAATAACTTGATTTATTCATCCACTTATCAGGGTCGTAGGGGCAGGAGTCTCCTGCGAGCCTCTCTGTGGGTGGTGAGATCTTTTATGAATCATTAAGCCTCGAGTTTTGTGAAATAATTAATTCTACATTAACAGAGTGGAGAGAAGGGAAAACGCGAACAATTACCATCAATTTCTCAATCAAATTTAAGGGTTTTTTTTGTTTTTTTTTTATCTCAGACAAATGGCAAGGAGTGAATTGGGGTTTTACACTGCAGGTATAATGGGTTTCAGTATCAGCCACTCCACCAGGTGGCGGTGTAGGCGTCTATGAAGCCGATTCCAAGCGCAAACTCTGTTGGCTGTTGAATGTTGCCCATATTTTATGATAATATGCAAAACAATAGGAATAAAAGTGAAGCTCTGGTACCAGAAGACGGAAAGATCTGGTAGGTTCTTTGAGGACTGAGTAACTATTATTGGATCAAATGACCTGGATGACCAGAGACAAAACAAACTTTTACCAATTCTTAACTTACTTAACTTCTAACACCTTTAGATATTATTATTATTAGCAGATAAGGAAGCAGACTTTGGTTCGCAAGGCTCCAGGAGTCCAACGAGGTGCTCTGAGCTAACAGGCTAACTACAGGAAGGCTCACAGTATGGTGCAGTGTGATTTGGGTGGCAGTTGTGGAGACTGCTGCCCCTGCGACGCAGCAACAGATAAGTGGCTGAAGATGAGTGAATGAATGAATGAATTGAATAATGCAAATAATGATTTTATAAGGACAACGCTCCTATTGATCTCCTCATTCTTAATTTGACTCTCACATGTGCTGGACGGGAAGTCTAGAGAGTCATGTGTTTGGCAGCACCGTCTCCACCGCTCCACCTTCCATCTTTCTCTGTCGCTGTCTCTGTTTCTCAGCCGAGACCCATGACTCAGACCCGTGACAAGCTCTCGGGGGATTTACTCGACCTGCACGCTCACATCGGGCGCTTACAGCTGACAGCTGAGCTGCTGCCCTCGCTGAACACATCAAACTCACTGCCGGAACAGAAAAACAAAAGTTTTACATCCGGCCTGATTGACCTCGGACGCATTTATGGCATTTAATTTCCTGACGGCCGTCACGGTGCAATGAATCCCCAGAAATGCTGTCCAGACCCCGTGTTAGTACCAATAAAATTGTCTTTTTAGAGTCGATGTGAGCTTTGTAATTATTCAAGTGGAGGTCCACAGGAGAGAAAAGTTCCATTAGGAAAACTATTCTCCCTGAGTGATAATGTGTGAACCTATTAAAAGAGCTGCGGGGAAGACAAAGTCTGTCAACCCTCTCAGAGAGATATCACCAGAGGACGAGTGAGTCATAATGTGTGTAACGACAACCGAAACGATGCAGCTGCAAAAATGGAATCTACTGGTCAGTGCAGACAAACAAAGTACAAAATAAAAGCCAGGCCATTTGCAAGACAGTTATAGCAGACAGTAGCTGCACTCCGAAGATAAGTCCTGTGTTGACAGCGGAAAAATACAATTGAATAGATAGTAAATTGTAACAGCGATTTAATTTCGTTACTTGAGGAGACTTTTGGCAAAACTTTACGAAACTTTCACACATCGGAAATTTAGGAAATGCAGCCATACGATTAACATGGCAGTCAAAGAACTAAGGACGGAAATCTAGCAGTTTTTGACGCTTTCGTGAGTTGTGGATAGGGGAAAATGAGTATACGCCACAAAATAAAGTTTTAAAAAATATTTTTAGCCAACCAACATGCAGTTAAAGTGATTTGTTGTAACTGCTGCAGATATTCTCTCCTCTGGTTCTACAGACTGAAAAGAAAACTGGCTCTGAAAGGGAGAGATATAACTGAGAAAAAGAAAGAAAAATATAAACAACTCCTCGAAAAACCATCTTCCCATCGAGGTTGTTGTTTGGTGGTTGGTGGTTTGGAAACACAGTCATAAGGAACATATATATATATATATATAAACAAACAGCATGTGCGTGCCATTATTTTTATCGTCCTTATGCCACTGTGGATTCAACATTATTGTGTTTGCACTCTGAGAAACACTGATATAAACCTGGAGCTGAAATGCAGCTCAAGTCTATCCAGCCAAAATATAAATCTGGGACGAAAAACAAACCATAGAAAAGGACTGCACAAATGTTTGCTATTTATATAATCATGTTATATTCCCTCTGTCCCTCTGACTGTGAAACTTGGCCTAGAATTTTATTTTTTCGTAAATGTGCACTTCATTATCATAGAGCGAATAAAGTTTGCAACTAACCAGTATCACGCAGAGTAATTCCCCTTAAGCAGCAGAAATCCCAGCGAATCAACATCTTGCAGATTTCCTCGCATCAGCAAAGAACCTCTTCCCCCCAATGGGCTGATTTTAATAACCTTATCGTTGTCCTTTTTATTTCTGTCTTTACTATGTATGTATATATACCATATATATGTATATATACACATATAGTAAAGACGAAAAGGAGTATAACAACAGTCATTTGAGTCATTTCTTGTTGTGTATCTTCACGCAGGACGGTAAAATTAAATTAATTGCTGTTCCATTTACCATATTAATTGCAAAAAACAGAATCAAATGTCATTTTTTTTAAAGCAATTTTACAGTTACTTTTACAGCAACAATACGTTAAGAGTCATATGTTGTGAGATTTGCAGACTATTGTAGCTTAAACAGAAAAACATTTTAATACAAAGAGCAACAAAGGTTGCTGTTAAAATGACAACAGCATCCATGTTAAAATAATTGTAATACTTCAATAAAGAATAGAGGGTAATAGTAAATAATTCATTTATACAGTAGTTTATATATATATTAGGGGTGTGCATTTAATTGTTTTGGATCAGTTTGGATCAAACTGAACCGAATCGGATTGAACTGGATCGATCGTTTAATATTTTTTTATGAATCGTTCCTGATTTTTTTATGAATCGTTCTGAATCAGATCGTAGCCTGTGAATCGAGATAGGAATCGGATTGTTATGTGAGTGAATCGTCACACCCCTAATATACACTATATATATATTTGGGGTGTGCAAATTAATCAGTTTGCATCGAACTGAAGCGAATGGGATCGAACTGGATGGATTGTTTAATATTTTTTGTGAATCGTTCCTGAATCGGATTGTAGCCTGTGAATCAAGATATGAATCAGATCGTTATGTTAGTGAATCGTCGCACCCCAAATATATATTATATATATATATATAAATATATACTGTATAGTAATTTAATGTGCTGCTGTGACAAAACAATTTCCCAAACAAATTGTGGATCAATGATCAATAAATGCTATGTGTATATATATAGATATATATATATAGATATATATATACACATATATATATATATACTGTATATACTAACTTGAATTTGCAGCTTTCATCAGACAAACAATTGGACCAAACTACTTCCTTCAGTCCTTTTGATGTGACACTAGCTTAAGATTTATAATTCATTTCATTTGCAGAAAGAGAACCGAGTTGTCAAAGTGTGTATTAAACACAGATATGATGAAGGAACCCAGTAAGAAGAACTGATAAGAAACCCCCTGGTGGCCACACACCTGTGAGCAGAGCGTGGTAGTGCAGTCCTCGTTCCTTATCCTGGTGAGAGCACACGTCGAAGAGGTAGGCCTTGATGGGACCGTCGATGAAGTCTGCAGCGAAGTCAAACAACACCACACCGAGCATCACCACCACGATGGCCCACGTTCTCCTCTGGGACCTGTCACTGCTGATTGCTGCAACACACACACACACACACACACACTATCACAGCAGCAGAACTTCACTGGGAATTTAATTTCTTTAAAGAAAGAGCCACAGCTGCCATTAAGATAATAATAAACAGTAAGTGGTGCGTAAAATGTCAGGCAAGTGTTGAGAAGAGGAAACTAAACAATATTGGAGCTAAGTTAATGATGTGCTGCATATTATTGTTGTTACAGTCACTGGAACGGTTATAACGCACATTCCCCAGCTAAAAACTCCGAGATCAGACAACACAGAAAATATGCAGAGTCTTTTCCTGCAGCTGTTCATATCACACTGGATGCAGGAACAGAAGATGTTACAGCTCAGATATTATGTCACACAATGCCAGAGCAACCTTCAGGATCATAGAGCCTCCTTAAACAGCTTACGGCAGAAGAACGAGCGGTCATGTGGCACTAATGGTTACCAGTCCCTTTGAAAATAAAGCTTCAATATCACAAAAAAAAAGATAAAGGTTGCCTCCTGAGCAGACAGAACTAATTTCTTTTTACTGGATGTAGTTCTGCCCTTAAAAAAAAGAGAAGAAGACCCAGTAAGTATTAAGAAAGTATTCCAAGCTCTGCAAATGTTTGAAGGTTTTCGGAGGTGAAAAATGGGAAGAGGTCTAAATGAAATTGACAGTTTTCTAATAAAATATTAAAGTCACAGATTCCCTAGATAGAAATAATTCCTTAATCTTTTGACTTTTTGACTGGGACACTCAAGGTCATTCTCTCTCTCATAATAAAGAACCAAGTGTAATTCTCCTCTATTTTTCCCTTCCATAACCATATTATTCCTTCATGTCTTAACAAGTCACAAACATATTTGTTCAACAGACGAGTAGATGGGACAGAAGATGGGAGGAAACTAGAGGACTAAGAAACGAACTCGCTAGAGGAGTAACTCAAAAGGTCAGCAGAACTACACATGTGACAAATTGGTTTGATTAAGTGTTGTACAAAAAGCAAATAGAAAAAAAAAAATTGCAAAATGTCTTTCCATCCTCTGTATCCTAAACAAACAATTTTTTTCTGTGGAACTTGGTCTACTGTACGTTCGAAAAATGGCGAAATAACCATGTGCGATGATGAAAAATAAATAAAATAGAAATAAAAGAGTTGAGCAAGTGAAGTGGCTCACTAATCGACCAAAATGTCAATAAGTTAGTTAAGTATGTGCTCAAAATTCTTTAAGTTTGCCACAGACAGGAAGTTATTTCATCAAGAATAAAATACATTCAAGAAAGTCACGGTCAGATTTAAATACTTGAGGTATAAAGAACTTTGCCCAAGTATTTGAAGATCAAGATAAATGCATGTTTCTTATCTATTTATCTTTTTATCTATTTTTCTGTCTTGCTGCTGCAACAATGTAAATTTCCCCATGTGGGACGAATAAAGGACTTTCCATTCTATTCTATCTATAATTCTTCTATTTGTGATGCTTCTCAAAGACACACTTGAGGTTTTAAGTGCATTATGTGCCACAATAGTTCCATGCATTTTTTTCTGTGAAATGCTAAAAATCAGCATAAAGAACGGCAGAGCCCTGAACAAATCGCCAAAAATACACCAAGAATGTGCTGTACGAGCCAATAGTATGGGGGGTTCGATCCCCTCTGGGAAAACAAAAGCACCTGCGATCATTCACAACTCTGGAATCATTCACAATTTCGAAACTGGAATAACTGATGACGTACGATATTGGATTTTAAAAAAGATTGCAATGAACTGAGTGACTGGCTAAAGTACGCGTGTACTTTTATGTAACAGAGGAAACACTGCAAACCCTTTACCTGAAATAACTGAATCTCCGTTGAGGAACAGGGTGAGACCCAGTAGCATCAGGATCCCGAGGGACAGAATGTAGGGTCTCCGTCTGCCCCATCTCGAACGGCAGTAATCGCTGGCTGAGCCGATGACGGGCTGAAGTATGAATCCCAGTATGGGACTGATGAGCCACACCAGGCTGTAAAGGCTACGGGGAAGGCCTACGCTCAGGAGCACTGGTGTGACAAAGGCTGCCTCCACCGCGTAGCAAAATTCCCTTCCAAACATGACAAGGCCATGGAGTACCAGACGGCCCCGGGACCGTTTGGGGGGCTCCACGGCTCCAAACACAGCGCTGTCAGTACAGTCCTCCTTGTAGTCATTGAATTCCGTCGACGAGTACCGGTGCACAGAGTTGCTCATGTGTTTGCCGGGTTCCAGCATCTGACAAGGTTGAGGTCTCACGGACTGGTCGTCGGATGAGAGAGTCATGGTTGACGCAGGGGACAGAGGGGAGACAGGAGGACGGGAAGAAGGAGAGAAAAGACTCAGGAAAACGAACACGACAGAGTTTGTGTCCCTCTGTGTCCGTCCACCCTGTGGTGGTCAACAACAAAGAAAGGTGTTTCCCAGCTTGGTGCCGGTTGGTGCTCAGCTTGGGTTAATCCTCCTCCCTACTGCATAGCTGAGCGAGGTCCGTGCAGATTATGTCTAACTGTGAAGTTGTGGTTCCTGCTCTGGGAGCAGAGGAATGGTGGTGGTTGGGGGGGAAAGAGAATGGACAAGGGGGAGAGAGATGGCAGTGGGTGTATTTAAGACATTCCCCACTGCTATCATCTGTCTCCCCTGCAGTGTCGTAAACGCCAGGGGCAACTCAGGCAGAGTCACATGGGCTGATGAGGAGAATGTGGACGTTTGTTGTGAGTTTTATCAATTCTAAGGAGAAGTCCAGTTAGGTCTAGTGATCAGCCACTGGTATTTATTGTGACGTGTGGGTGCTTTTTTATTGAGAAAGATCCTATTTTTTTCCCAAGTTGATATAAATATTAATGTGCGTACTTTTATTTTCACCTCACATGGTTGTTTACTGGGAGCTCCCTCCCCTCCCTTTGCTGAGACTATGCATGTCCTACTAGTTTGCGGAAGACGCCAGCAGTGGCACGTGCAAAAAGAATGACTTTCTTTAAAAGTCCATTGAATTCTTCAGTCCAAAAACAGTTACTTTGAGGCCAAGTGGACAAAGCAGGTTTCAAGAGGCTGTTTTTCAAGGCCAATTATTATTATTTATTGTCTCATGCCTGGTCTGGATGTCAGATAAACAAATCTCTCATTTGGATGAGTCACAAATGAAAATAAGACTAAGGCTTCGCATTTACCAGCTGTGTTTTTCCCTCTGCTTTTCATACAAAAAATAAAATTAATTCTCATATTTATCCACATTATGCTTTTAAATACTGCCAGGACATATATTTTACTTAGATTTATTTAGGTGGCCATTTGTGTTTGGTAAAAAGGGTTAAAGTTTGATACTGGTGCTCATGACCTTTGCAAACCTGTGTAATTACCAAGTGTGATGACATCACAAGAGCTCTTGTGATTTTTTTTCAGGGCAGCACAAGCTCATCAAGTGATGATGCATGTGATCCAGGGATGCTGCTCAGGCAGTGAAAAGGTGAAGTCTGAACAGAGTAATGAAGCAGTAGAAGAGTTTTTTTTGTGTGTGTGTGTTTACCTCTGTGTGAAGAAACCGGCTGAAAACTAACACCATGCTGTGTACTGCTGGTCAGCCCACAGCTGGTGCGTTGATGAACATGGGGTGCTGCATGTGATTCTAAGACTGCAGGGTGATGTCTTAGAATCCACAACTATGTCTCTGTTATGCTCATCCTTAATCAACATTTATGTACGGGCTACTATAAAACCTGCCACGAGGGGCCACAAGCCCGGCGTAAAACTTTTGCCAATCAAAGATGCAAGACCAAAAAAGATTTCCATATCGGATCAGTCAGGAGATGGAAATTGTTGACTCGCTGTGGCCAACCCTGATAAAAAGTTACAAGCCGAAAGGAATAGAACAGCGGTCTCAAACTCAAATAAGTTGGGGGCCAACATCCAGACTATCGTTTCATCGAAAGGCCGCGTCAGCTTTCAGTGATCAATACAGAAGAAAAAATATAATAAAACATTAGTTTCCCACAGATTCTGTGTAATACAACACTGAACCAGTAGGAGGCTGTGGATCAGGGTGTTGAGGACTATAGGATTTACCATAAAATGTGGAGAAACAAAACTATGAAATATTATTATAAATTCAACTTTTACATCAAGGTGGGGGCCACAAAATATTGTTCCACGGGCTGCAAATGGCCCATGTGCCGCCAGTTTGAGACCCCTGGAATAGAAGTAGAAGATGTATACCACGCTTCTATACCACATTATAGAACAGGGATTCTGAACCATTGGGCCCCGGCCCAAAGTTGGGCCGCAGGCGCCCCCTAGAGGGCCGTGAAAATTTTAAACTGCAATTATTAAGGGTCCCAGGTCACCCGACACTGAAAAAATTGGGCCGCGCTGCCAAAAAGGTTAAGAATCCCTGTTATAGAAGACTTTATCAGAGTTCTGCTTGGATAATTATTAATTAAGAGGGTGACAGTGTGATAGTACAGTGATCTACTGCAAAAGAAATCCACCTGTATAAGGTTACATTGGAAATGTACTGTACAATAGTCAAACTCAAGGAGTCAGTACCTGATGTGTACTTGAATGTGATGTAAATGAGTAATGACAAAGAAACAGTTGTTTGGTGTCAGAGGAGTCAGAGTGGGGGTGAGTGCCTCGGGCATTGGGGATGTAACTGAATGTTGAATTAGCCCGGAGGCTGAGAAAAAGATGATAAGACCACTCCACAGCTAGTACAGACTGAAAGAAGCCAGTGGATGCCTTTATCTTTAGTTATATAATCTAATAATAATATACCAATAGTTTGTTGGCAGCTCCTTTTTGTACAAATTGTGCAAATTGAGCTGCTCCCCCAGCACACGGCAATCAGTTGGAGTTCCAAATCGTATCTTGCTTGCACGCAAAAGCATCAACGCTTCCTACAGAGCCTTATCCTCTGGTCTGGACAACCATGCTCTTAAGTTACATACATTTTAGGTTCGTTTCATGATAGGAGAAAAGTTCTGAAGCAGTTCTGAAATTGAAGACCATCAGTCTGCTCAGCAAAAACATCAAAATATGGTCAAGGGGGACAATTACATGTTGTGCTGGAAGTGAAATGAGAACAGGATGATTCATTCATTCATTCATCTTCTTCTTCTGACTGTCTGTGGCTGGGTCGCAGGGGTGGCGCCAGGGGCAGTTGGCGCCTCCCAAATCACATTGCACCATATTGTGAGCCTTCCTGTGGGTGGTGAGCCCACAAGAAGTGATGTGGGTTGGGACGGTGCTATGCTCAGAGCACCTCAATGGCAACCTGGCAGCTGGTGGATTCGAACCGGGGACCTTGTGGACCCAAGTCTGCTTCCGTAACCACTAGGCCACCACTGCCGCCAAGAAATGAGAACAGGAAGACAGAAAGGAAAACTGCGTCTAGCGCTCTGAAGTCACAGCACACCATACCAGTCTGGACACACCGTGGCCTGACCGCCTGCACTGATCGACCATCACAATCAATTGCAAATTGTTGGATAACGACCATAGTGGGGTTGTCAAGGCAACATGAGGAAAACTGATGATGTCAAAAGAAAGAAAAGCGCGACTTGTTGAGCACAAAACCTCTTCAAGAGTGCTGATATCTTCTATCTCCAGAATACAGGAAAAGAACTGAAAACCTGTTCACACAACTCCTAAGAACCATGAGTCTAGGTCCATCTGGGCCACTGCTTATAGATTTTTGGAAGCTTCTTGAGCTAGAGGACATCACTGGTTATGAGTTGATAGGTTGAAATATTGATCAGCCGTTCTGTAAGTTTCATTGGCAGTGCACATTGAGGGAGGTGAGTAGTTTAACATCAGTGATGCCTTGGTAAAAAGTCAGATTCCTCTAAAGTAGGCAATGGTACGTGCTATACAAGGATATGTCAAATATTTTCAGCAACATGTGTATGATTTGACAAAATATGTTTAGGTGTCACTGATGGGTTATCCTATCACTTAAGCATGAAAACAAGTAAAAAATATGGTAATCCTAATCTTCTGATCAGTGGATCTGAATGAAATAAGGAGATTAGGAAATAAGCTTTGTGGCCATAAAAGTTGAAACAATAGAGCAGTGTCCCCTAACCTTTTTTGCGTCACGGACCGGTCAAATGTCTCATACCATTTTCACGGACCAGTTGTTAAGTTGTGGCAGATATCAAACTCCTTAATAACAGTTAATTTCTGGTGTTCTGAAATATTTTCCTACCTATAAAATCTTCCTACCGAATTAAAAGTGCATGGATTTCTCAACATGGATTTCTCAAGTGCACCAAGCCTATAATTTTCTGCTACCAGATCGGTGTAAAAAGTTAGAATGTAATATAAATGACTCTGCGTCATTTTGAGTTTATTGTTTGTTTATTGTTTTCACTGAGAAAATATTTCCTAATCAAATATAGTTGCATTATTGATGATGGAATCCTAGCCATTCTATTGGTCAGTTCTTTTGTTGATATGGGTATGGGTCAAGTGGAAGTAATAGACAGATGGAACCAAAAGGAAACATTATTTCTCTGTGGCCCGGCACCAATTCACCCACGGACCAATACCGGCCCTCGGACCAGTAGTTGGGAACCACTGCAATAGAGCTTCCTGGAGAGTCTCGACATTGTACTGTCTAGTGTTTCTTGTTGTTTCAGTCTCTTTTTAATGTTGGTTTGAGACACACACACAAAAAATGTAACGTCCTCCTAATTTTCTAAAATGAGTTCCCGCAGTTAATTTTGGGGCTTTTGATATGAAGAACTTGTTTTTGTCTCAGGGTTAAAACTCCAGTACATAGAAATGCAAATGTTTCTGTTCAAAGGGAGGTGGGCACTAACCTCTGGCTGTGCCATGTGCTTGGCAAGGTGAGAGTCAGATGCTCCGGATCACACTGCAGACATTCTTTACATTCTTTTGGCCTGGGGGCCTAAAAGCAGCACACAATGATTGCAATCATGGACAAGGCTCATTACTGAGTACTTTTCACATCACATCAATTCACATCAATTCTGTGGCTTCGGGAAGCAGAGACACAGAGCACAGCAAGTGTAGAATCTTCTGCTTGGCCAAAATACAGCAATAGAAGGTTGCCTAGTGACAAGCAGCAGGTCTGAACACAAACTGCGTGTAGTCCAGTTTGTGGTCACAAAAGCTACAGACAAGGCAGCAAACTAGATAACAGCGGGAATGAGTTTCACTTTAAAAACACCATGAAGCATTAGCACAGACGACAAAAGGAGACGTTTAGTATTTAATAACAACATGATTCCCTGTTGGTTTGTTTTCCTCAGTTTGACGGCTTTTCATTTTCACCTAAATTGGAATCGAATCAAAAAAGGTTTCCAAAAAAGTGGTTCATAATTCAGCGTGTGCAACTTCACAGAATAATGCGTCTGGATTTAGATTTACCAGGCAAATGAATTCTTATCATACTTGGCCAAATATATAAGAAGAAATTATATGTAAATTAAATTACATTGTATTTCCCAATGTAATAAATTGTAAAGTAATTTAATGAACCACAGCACATATTTTACATACACTCTGTTTCATACTGAACTTCGCAGAAACTTGTCCAGTTCATGTCCTTGATGTCCAGCTGACCCTGATGACACAGAATCTTCTCATAAAAAAAGTATAAACAATAAAAACATGACCACCTTTTACTCAAAGTTGACTAACTCGATGTGAAACCCGATCCTGTTAAGTTAAACACATGGCTAACAATCTCCCAGGGATTGATGAAAGTAAAAAATAAAACTCTTGTGTTCCTAGTTTTAAAAAGTCATATTCTGCCACCTAATGGTCATATAATTTAATTGTCCTGTCGCTAAGACAAATAATCCTGAGTCCATAAATAATAGTTTTAAAACAAATAAAGTCACATTAGAGCCTAACCTACTGCGTATCTGATAATATTTCATGACATTAATGTGCGGTGGAACAGTAGAAAAGTGCAGTAGGTGAAAAAGTACAACTGTAGTATTGGCTCGTGACCATAGGATTTATGAGTAGTCAATTCTGTGGCCCTTCAGTAGCTGTTCTTAAAAACCTTTGAGGCTATATTTTCAACCCAAAACCTCCCCACCTGCTTCATGAACACGATAACATGTATATATATATATATTTTTGTACAAGCCAGTTGCTGCCACCTAGTGACTGGAGGATTGTTATCTTACAAGCATTACGACGTGGTACACTTTACCTTAATACGCCGCCCTGGGACTATTTGGAAGTACATTCGAGTACTGCCTTGCTGTGAGTAGAGCTAATAAGCGGATGTTATGCGCCTTATGTACTTTTCATGGTTTCCCTCCTGCACTAAATGTTTCTCAGGAACTGAGACTCTGCAATCTGCAGATGGTGGATTAGATTAGTTGGACGCGCTTGGAATAAATGTAAGTGTAAAAAAATAATTAAACATTACGAGATAAACGTGCAGATGAATTAATGTGTACGGTCACTGACGAAGGCAGGGTGGTTGTATTCTGTCCATACAAAGGATTCTGTATTAATTCCACCTGGTTCCTAAAGCCCAGTTGGGTCATTGGGTGAATACAGTCCTGCCAAAGCATTATGGGGACTTCTGCTGTGGCAACAACTGATAAAGATATAGTAAAAACCATTTTTATGGGTGCATGAACCAGCTCCTAAAAAAATAAATTAAATAAAACCAAGTATCTGTAATTTCCCTAATTTTACAATTATTGCAAAATTATTCTTCTTCTCCTTTCGGCTTGTCCCTTTTCTCAGTGGTTGCCACAGCAAGTCAACGATTTCCATCTCATCATCGTCTTCTACTCTGACTCCAGCTACCTCCATGTCCTCCCTCACTGCATCCATCAATCTCCTCTTTGGCCTTCCTTTTCGGCAGCTCCATCTTTAGGATCATTCTTCTACCAATAAATCCACTGTCCCTCCTCTGAACATGTCCAAACCATCTCAATCTGTCTTCTCTAGCTTTTTCTCCAAACCTTCCTGTCTGTGTTGACCCTCTAATCACATCATTCCTGATCCTGTCCATCCTTGTCTCTCCTAAAGAGAATCTCAGCATCTTTAACTCCTCCACCTCCAGCTCTGTCTCCTGTCTTCTACCTATTCCTAGTGTCTCTAATCCATCCATCATGGCTGGTCTAACCACTGTCCTATAAACCCTTCCCTTCACCTTAGCTGACTCTCTTCTATCTCAGATCACTCCTGGGGGGTGGGGGCTGCGGGTGGGGGGTTTCTTTCTAAGACAATGAAATAAAATCGTTTGTCCAAGTTACTCATCTTACTGTTTCTTTTAACTCCAGCTTAATAGCAAATCATGGTACATTAAAAGGGGACAAACTGCAGAATGAGCTTTTACGAGACCAGTAAAAAAAGTATTTATAGCTTAAGTAATTCAGGCATAAAATTGGATTTGATTTAGCGTACATGTAGACCAGTCTCTAAAAAGAGCCTGCAAAATGGAAATATTTATGTAATTGGCTGCTCATTAAAGAACTAATAGCTGATGCAGTAAAGCTACGAAGGACGCTGGCTTTTATTTCAGTCATAAAACCTGCATTAGCTTCCAGTAATTGTGTAGACAAAACTCCATTTCATTACTCATTGTCTAATTGTCCCACCCTTTTACCCTATTTTACCCTATATAATTGAAAATATAAATTACATTTGCGATTACAACAAACATAACCAGCCAAGCGCAGGATGGGCAAGATGTTTGTTTTTTTCTGAATTGACCTTCAGTGTGACTGAATGTCTTATGATGGACAGTTACTTCATGGTCTAAAATGGTTATACTATGCGCTTATTTCCGAGCTTCATGTTATGTTGACTTTACAACAGACCTCATGAAAATATGCAGAGTTAAATAAACCCTTTAAGCCCCCTTGAAACCCATTACCTAAAGTCCACAGGATTACCCTTGAGCCGCAAAGTCACTCCACAGTAAAGTGACTGGCGCGCTGTCACAGTCATGATGCAGCTCCTGATGTAGATATCCGTGTCCAACCATGGTGCACTAAAAGTATCAAAACATCAGTAGAAATAATTATATATATATTTTTTTTCAGTTGAAAGTCTTCCTGCTTGATTATCACTGTTTTCTCATTCAATTTGGAATCGAATACCGAAGTAGGTAATTCGGGATTCGATCCCGTATTAAATAATCCGCATTCGATTCACTTTGCATACACATTCAGTTTAATTTGGTATTCGCTGCGAATTCGATACCTGCTTTGCATTCACACACAATAAGGGAGCGAATGCGCATTAGTCTAACCATGGTCCAGTTTCAATTTGATCACGTGGTTATATAACGAGATCTCGTTAATATGCGGTTTTATCCAACATGAATTCCGTCAACAAACGCACGTGCAATTTTGAGGAATAAATGGAGCAGGTTAAAGAAAGATCAAGGCGACGTATGAAGGTGATGAGAAGGAGACACAGGGAACAAGTGAAGACGATAAGGAGAGAAAATATGAGGAAGTGTTTTGTAATCCTGTTCCTAATAGCGCAGCAACATATAGCGGTTGACCAGGAGGTGAGCTGCTCCCGTAGCATTTTACGAGCTCGTTAAACTAATACAGGTTGTGTTCACACACATGCGGGGAGCGACAACCGTTTTACTTTTTATTGCTTTACACCCGTATTAGCTAATTCGGTATCGAAACCCGCGACTCGAGGTGGACTAGTTAATGCGAATTAGTTGAGGAGCGAATGCACGTTAGTTTGTAATGTGAACGCAAACGGGGAGCAAAAATGGTTTCCCGTTGCAGCGAATACCGAATTAAGTGCCAGTGTGAAAACGGCATATAAGACTCTTCATGGTCTGGCACCTGCCTATATGGTGGAATTGATAAAACCCCATTAGCCCACTAGAACACGTTCCTTAGGCGCAGGCCTTGTTGTGGTTCCATGAATTTCTAAATCGAGATTTGGCCTCGGGAATTCCATAGCTGTAAACTGGATTCAGGACTTAGCCTCCAATTCATGGCTCCAATTCATTCTGTGTTCTTGACCCAGCACTTCACCTTTGTATTGACACTGCAAGGCATTTGAGGAACCTTTGTGTAGAGAACCTGTTTAGATAAATTTATTTAAATTAGACTTTCTCCTTGCTGCCTGCCTGTCCGTCCTGGGTAAGTGTCCCCTCCACGGTCGATCACCCAGAATTTTCTTCCCTTTTTTTTCCCTGTTTGGGTTTTTTTGGGGGGTCGTTCCTCAGCCGGTGTGAGGGTCTATCAGGGCAGGGGGTATTTTCCGGTTTATTTGATCTTGTTTATTATACATATTTGTTTGTAAAATGCCCTGGGATATCGGTTGTTATGATTTTGCACTATAAATAAATAAAGTGGAAGTTGAAATAAAAAAAAATTAGAAAAAAATAAGTTAAGCTTCCACCAAAATTGTGTAAATTACTTATTTTTTTATTTCATATTTGTAATGTAAAATCGTGAATTTAACCTTTCAAAGCTATGACCTACACAGCTATAGAATTTTTGTTTAACGTATTATAAATTGTGTGTTTATATAACATTAATGGTGTGTTTTGTATAAGTTTGGCATAGGCAAAATTCTTTCTCTGTAAAACTGCATTTCCAAGTACTCCATCCCACATCCATGTATTTACGAGAAACTTTTCACAGAATCACGACCATTAGCGCCGTACTCAGACAAACAAAAGCTGAAGCTCAAGTTCATGACCAGGTTATTTAAAGGGCCATTACAGGAGAGGAACAGGAAGAGAAGCAAACAATGTTCAACAAGTACATACAAAAACAACAACAACAACACTGAAATTTATATGAATTTATCACTGTTCCAGTGATCAACCAATGGATACAAAATATTCTCTGCATATAAAAGCGTCCTGACCGACCTTATACTACTAGGAACCAGGATCTCCAGTAGCGTATAACACCTAAGGAGGCCCAGCTCCCACCGCAGGTAAACATCCCATGATGTGACCACTGCTGTAGGCAACAGTAAGATTAAGACCTACCTTTTTTTTTCATTCTTTTATTTATCTCCTGGCAATTATTTCCTCCTCCTCAAATATTTTCGCTCAGCATTATTAGAATCCTATAACAAAGAGAACACCAGAAAACACAGACATGCACTGGGTGTTATTGGAGGCCAAAAGATGATAGATGATACATGGATTGACAGACAGACAGACAGACAGAAAGACAGACCAACAGACGGAAAGAGAGTGTAGGTTTTATTATTTGCTAATCATCAAAATATCAATAATCCATGTTTTGAAGTAACATAACTTAAATTCACATCTCACTTTAACACATGAGGTCCTTCCAGCAAACAATGGTGGAAGAATGTCCAACTAGAATTAAACTCAAGCTGCACTCCTTACAATAATCTTATTCTCCATCAGCTCTCAAGGTTGTAAACTAGGTTGAACCATGCAAGTGCCTGGGTAGAGTTGTAAATTAGGATGAACCATCTGTGAGATACGTGTCAGAAATGCCGTTAATGAAAGATGTTGTGAGAAGAAGTGTTGGTGGAGGACCCCACATTGATATATTGAAGGGAGGCCAAATTGTAGGGAGTTAAGGTTAAGTTAAGGAAGAGAACATAATGAGGCCCACAAAGAAGATCTTGGATCAGTTAAGAAGGTCAGCAGAAGAAGACACTAACTGATGATGTAACTATGGTAGAATCTTGTGTAAAAGTGTTTACTCCTGTATTAGTTATTATTATTTTTGATTTGTTTACTACTTGTGTGACTCCTTGCGTCAAAACAATATGATATACATACAGTCATGGACAAAATGATCAGACCACTCTGCTGTTTTCTTCAATTCCTTGTTCATCCTAATGCCTTGTTCCACTAAAGGTTTATCACCTGGGGGAAACAATGAACACAAAACCATGCAATGACTAAAATCACTGTATTTGTCAGTACAATGTTATTGCTAGTGATGTAGAAACGGAAGTGATTTTTGTCACTGTCAATAAAACCATGCAATATGGACAGAAATCAGCTCTGAAATTAAACTTAATTATGAGCCTTTTTTTTCTGTTATCATATTTGTCCAGATTAATGTAGATTAAACTTAATGTAGATTAAGTGGAAGCAGACTTTAAATGGACAAGAAATTAAAGAAAGAGTGGTCTAATGTTTTTTTTTTCCATGACTGTATATATATATACATTGGTATATGCAAAGAATGTGATACCAATGTGTTTGTGCGCCCACTGACACTTCACCTGCTCCCAGTTTCATCATTATAATGATGTGCTGCATCATTGGTCTGTTTGGCCATTGGAAAAATCATGTGTGAGCCTGACGGACCTAAAGAAAAGGGGGGTCTTCAGACCCAGCCCAATGCTCATCGAGATAAGCGAACGGATGATGTAAGCCCCGAAGACATCCGCTAAGGGACAAAGAACCCTGTAGGTGTAAACTGCTGACCATGATGTAGGAAAAAGGAGTATAAAAACTTATGTTCCCAAACAAGGAGTGAGTCAGCGCTCCTGCTACTGAGACCTGAGTAATCAGCAGGATAATAGGTACAGCCCTGACTCCCTAACTTGGTAACGCATTTCTCTTTGTACTTATGTTAAATTGAGATCTCATATATTTGTGTATTTTCTAACATCTTTGCTATGGTACTGTTTATCATTTTCACTTTATTTTTCAATCTTTTTAGGGCGTTTTTTTCATCATTTATACTCGGTTTCTTTGTCAAACATTCCTTCGAAGTGGACAGACAGAGAGATAGATACACAGATAGATAGAATACAAGTATATTTGCAATAATCTTTTAACTTTCAAGAACATAAACCTGTGTCCAGAGTGGCAGCACTCTGGCGCTCGGCTCCACCAAACAGCGTCAAACATGACAAACATCCAGTTATCAACAATCCGCTCCTGGCTCAGAAACTTCATGGCAGAGAGAGCCAGAGAGAACAGGTTAATTTTTGTAAACAGCAAGTGAGAAATGTCACGAGCTTTTCCTTCCAAATTTTCTGACACCAACAGGTGTTCAATTATTCAATACCTCCAGCAACGTCGCATGCTCGCAGTGGTTTGATATAATGGCGTGATGTTCAAACAAACTGCAGTCGTATCACTCAACTAAACATGTTTGTTTATGTAGAAGCACATGACCTGCAACAAAATCTTCCATTGATGATACATCATCAACTTGAACTCCCATTTCAACACTTCAACTGTCTCATCTACATATTCTTCTCTTTGAGGGACCGAACAAAGACAGTTATATGGTTGATACAGCATATCAGTGAGACACAGCAAAAAAAACCTTGGAAAACAAAAAAAAAATACTGAGAAAGAAGGACAGCAGCTGTGGTCTGACCATGACAGTTCAAAGAAAAAAAATATGAAAAGTTCACTCCTAGAATGCAGGCAATAAATATTACGATTTCCAGGGAAGATCTGCGTGGGAACTCATATTCAAAGGATAAAAATGTGATTTTTTTGTATTTGTACCTGTCAGGTTATCACTGGTAAAAAAGGCGTTATATTTTATTAAAAAGACGAATATTTCCCTAGTTCAGTGTTACATTTATTCATCAAGGGGCAGGGGTCACCTCGTGGAAGTTAAGGGACCGTCCAGGGTCTGGAGAGCTCCAGATACAAATCCACCAACAAAACAAAGTTACCACTGAGGTGCATTAGGTTTTAAGTTCCTTTAAAAATGTAAATCTTCTGTTACAAATCACAATGCCAGGCCCCCTTTTATGCACTAATAAGAAAAGCACAGAAAAGCACAATTCTTAACAAAGCCTCTTGGAGTGGAGATAATAAATATTGTCTGTATCAACCTGTTGAAAAACACAGATGTGACTCCCATCTGTGAGGCAGATGGCAAATTCAAATTATGATAAAACTTTTAACCATAAAAGTGAAATATTCAATAAAAACACTCACATAATGACTTCACTAAGGAGTCTTACGGCCTGTTGTTTGACCTAATAGCGCCTCCTGTGGGAGCATGTGAGGGTTAAAAAAAAAACTAAAAAAAAAAAACAAAAAAAAGTGTGAATTTCAACCTGTGTGGAGGAAAACCTTTTTCTCCTTAGTACTTCTGCATTAAAAAAAAAAGTTCCACACCATTATTATTTTATCCTATTATTTTATCCTATAAGAGCAAAGTCACACCGTTAGGAGTTACGTAATCGCTTGCATCCTAACAAATCAACTGCAGCAGACGTACTGGTGCTGGTATATGCATACCAAGTTTTAGTTAAGGTGTAACCCATTTTGGCGTACAACAAAACCTTTAGACATAAAATCCTGATTTTATTTTTTCTCTCCGACGTGTGTCTAGACCTGGTTATTCTGTGAGTAACTTTAAAACGTGAAATGCCTTTTAGTTTCTTATGTACGAGTCGGACAGAAAGTTTCTTATCAAGACAAGGAATGCTTGGCAAATCCGGTCACATTATAAACTCGAGAGCTCAGCAGCCCGAACAAGAAACAAGTAAAAGCACCTTGATGGATTTCAAGTATCCACCTACACAGCTTTTACAGAAGTGGCATCTGTAATCATCTGGCCCTCAGATGCATATGTCAAGGTCAGTGTACGACAATAACAAGGGAAGGATGGATGGAAAAAGAAGAAAAACCCATACGAAGGTTTAGGGATGGACATATTTATTGTTTTGTTCCCTGTGGATTTCCCATACTGTTATAACTTGGCTTTGCTGCCATTACTCTCAATCACCCCTGCATCCAACAGGCTGCTTATGTCTGCTGGTGCAACGCCATACTCTTCTAAGACCCTGACTGTGTGCTCTCCAATGACAGGCACAGAGGTGAGGTTAGGCTCGGCAGGGGTCCTTGAGAGAACCGGAGCTGGGCGGGGGCTCTCCTCGCCGCAGGAGTCCTTCACAAAGGAACCTCTTTCTCGGTTATGCGGGTGGGAGCTCACCTCCTCAAAGGACAACACCGGTGTAACGCAGGCATCGGTGCCGTCAAAAATCCTCAACCACTCTGCCTGGGTCTTCGACGCGAAACGCTCGGCGAATATCCGCTTCACTTCGGGCCAATCGCTGAAGCTCATCTGAGGAGGCAACTTTTCGTCATCCAACTCTAAACCTATGAAAAGAGAAGTGCACCAACAGCAGAAGACGAAACGTTGAAACAAAGAATTTGTGTTAAAATGAGCCCTGAGCGGGAGCTAAAAAAGAAAAAAAAAACCAAACTTTTCAGTTTGTCATTCACTGCATTGGGCAAAGTCAAAGTCTGTTTTTCTCATCTTCATCTTACTGCACTACACTGAGTAGCCAAGAGCTGTGTACACAGCATTAAAACACAAATGCATTCAGATTAGCCCTTCACAGAGTCTGGGTTTTTTAAGTGTTCCCCCAAGTTGAAAAGCTCTGAGGCTTGACAGTCCATTTGCGGCAATAAAGTGAAAACCTGAGGACGCGGCCGACGGTCACCTGCTGTATTTACTGCTGCATTTTCACAGACACATTTTAGGGTTATTTAAAATCATTATAAAATTATTTAAAGTATATGGTAGGAATAAATACCCCGGGAGTAACTTTAGGGAAATTTAAAGGCTGAATACAGTTTTCATGATGTGCTGCGCTCAGAAAGTTTCCCCGCACTTTTATTTTGCTCAGTCAATGCCTGTGTTGCAACCTCTAACTTAACAATGACAATCCTTGTTTTTATGGTGCATTGGTAAACACACCTGCCCGGCAAGCAAAGGGATCTCCATTTATTCTTTTTTTTCATTTATTCCTCCCTTCCTTTATTCATTAGACCCTTTTGTCCTTTTTTTATTCATTCCATCCTTCCTTCCGTCTTTTTATTTTCTTGTTTGTTCCTCCCTTCTTTCATTACTTTGTTAGATCATTTCCTGCTTTAATTAATTCTATTTCTTCTTCTATTAATTAGTTTCATCCTTCTTTCATTAGATAATTACCTCCTTCCCTCATTGATTTCATCCTTCCTTCCTTTTTTCCTTCTTTCGTTTGTTCCTTCCTTCTTTTATTTGTGTGCTCCTTCTTTCCTTCCTTCATTAGATAATTTCCTCCATCTCTCATCCATTTCATCTTACTTCCTTCTTTCATTGATTGTTTCCTTGCTTCTTTCATTCCTTCATTTGTCCGTTCCTTCCTCTCTTGTATCCTTGTTTCATACCTCCTTTCATCAAGTCCTTCCTTCTCTCTTACCTTCCTTTGTTTTTATCCTTCCTTCCTTCCTTTGTCCTTTACTCATTGGTGTCAAAAAAAAAAACTTTAACCGTTGACATGGCAGAAATTTACACTAATGTAGAACCCAAGATGATCTAGGTTATCATAGGAGACAACAGTAGTTGCAGAAACAGGCACAGAGAACAGCCAATCAGGTGACTGCAGCAGCAAATTAGATGTCTTGAATAATCAGTGAGGCTAAATAGAGGTCCTACTTTGAAGTGTTGCTTAGGAACTGTTAATTATCACAGGTGTCTTTCAAATTTCTCAAATGACCACGATGAAAACTTCTCATTTTCATATTACCCACAGTACATGGCCACAGTGGCCTTGGCTTTCATGGGAGATTTCATTCTGAATAAAGAAATGTTTGCCCACTTCACATTCACATACCAAAACCTGACTGTGCCGTACTGAAGTGGAACATACCTATATTTATAGTCTATATTAGCGGAGCACTTACCTTTGACTAACTGTCGGTAGAACTGCGGTTCAACGGCTCCCACGGCCACGTACTTGGCATCTGAGGTCTGGTAGGTGTCGTAGAAAGGTGCTCCACCGTCAAGCATGTTCTCACCTTTTGAACTACTCCACAGACCGATGCTACGAGATTTCCATATAAATGAACTAACGTACGCTGCACCTTCCACCTGAAGACAGGGAATGGAAAAACATAACACAAAGTCAGGTGTATACATTATACATTAAATTCCAGGCATCTGTATGGATTTCAAAGACAGACATTATTTGAAGCTATGTGTCAGCGAGAGAACTGTACATACAGTACCTCGGCTCCGTGCTTTAATCTGAATCCAGAAGATACCGTAAAGACTGAGAGTCAAATGATAACATACCTTGTTGAACTAAAAGGTCAAATGAAGTGAGATCTCTGTCTCAAAAGACAATCATTCAAGTGGCGGTTTCCTGATCAAAAAAATGCCCTTCACTTAAACTAGTGACATTATATATGAACATATAGGCATAAATGCACATATGCAAACAAATGGCTGCTATTTCTCTTTTATGAGCCACGATGTCCCCAATGACTCGCAGCTGAGAGTTTCTCTCACGGACTCAGTCCCTTCGCTACATGTGCTGAATTTGAAACTCTGAGACGGAAGACGCAATCATTAGCGCAGATAAAACATCGTAACATTTTGATGGTCTCTGGTCATGAAATATAGATGTGAGGAAAAGCAGAAGAACAAAACAGACACGATATCCACTGAGAAACTAGTCCATGGCTCTGATTTATTCAGCTGTGTTAGTGGGGCAGCTTTAAATCACCATACCATTACTCTTATCTAGACTGGGGGTGTCACACACGTTTTTGCCTTGTCGGCATATACGTATATAGTACGTATATAGTTTTTAGTACGTATTTTTAGTACGTATATAGTTTTTAGATTTCAGTGCCATGTTGTTTTTACATTTGCTTCACGTGCGAGTTAACACACTCGCACGTAACCACGTAAATACGTAATCACCTGTGGTGCCTGAGCTCACGTAAAGTTGTTGGGAAAAGAAGGAAAAAAAAGATCTATTTTTGGATTTATGAATCGATATCGTCCTATTAACAAAAAAAAAATCGATTAAAATCGATGAATCAATTGTTTTAACCAACCCTAGATACAATGGTAGAAGAAGGATCCTAGAGATGGAGCTACCAGGTAGGAGACAGAGAGGAGATTGATGGACGCAGTGAGGGAGGACATGGAAGCATAAAATCGGACGACTAATACGTACAGATGATTGTTTCAATGACTGTCTCTTATACACATCTAGATGTGTATAAGAGACAGGCCCCAGATAGCGTTAATCCGGCCCTGGCCACAGTAATCGACATTAGCTTTTTATATAAAGCATCCCTTCCCTCCCTATAAAAAACAAAAGAGTTTTGAAGAAGTTAAAATAAGTTTATTTTAGTTTACCGAATCACATGTGCATTGTAGTATGAATTCATCTCTTCGACAATGTTTCCATGCCGTCTTTGAGTTATGAGATATGAGTTTGAAGCAAGCTCATATATGGAGACCATCAAACCTACTGAGAAAGATATTATTCCTTCCCCTTCACCTTCAACCATTGCCCCGTTGGAGGGGCAGCAGTCTCTGTGAGTGCCACCCAAATCACACTGCACCATAGTGTGACCCTACTGGAATTATGTGGGTCAGGACGGTGCTATGCTACGCTATCACCTCAGTGGCAACCTGGTGGATTCAAACCTGAAGTGTGTCCACCAGAAGAAATTAAGTGTTGTTTTTTTGTTTTATTTTGTTTTTTTTTATGTACGTGAATATTACCTTTACATACATTTAAATCAGCTCAATTTATTTATGACCCTAAAGAAATATAATATTTATAAATGTTTTTCATGGAGAGACCAAGTGAACAAAAAACAGAAACGTCCAACATGCACTGTCCCAACGGTTGCTGTTGAATGTGTTTTGATGAAAGATCAAAAGGAATACTGAGTGAGCGAATGAATGAGGCCAGACCATAATTTTAAGGTTGTATGTACATGTATTCACACTGTACACTCCAGTTAGTACATTGAGTTGTATGTAGTTTCTAAGGGTGTGACGATTCACTCACATAACGATCCGATTCAGATCTCGATTCACAGGCTACAATCTGATTCAGGAACAATTCATAAAAAATATTATACGATCGATCCAGTTCGATCCGATTCGATTCGTTTTTTTAATCATGAATAAAAAATTTGCAACTCCGCCTCAATAACTCTATAGAGCTGCCAGTCTTTCTTAGTTTAAGGGTAAAATGCAATTTCATAAACCCATGGTTAAATAAGAAAGAATTAGCCAAAGGCAAGTTTTTCATCTGTTGTCCCCGTTTTACTCCATTTTTGTTCGATTGGGGCTTTTTGGACCAGTACACTCGCATCGTGTAGGTCACAGAAGAACAACCGATCCAAAACAATTAATTTGCATACCCCTCGTGGTTTCCCTATCAGGCTGAATTTATTAAGGGGAAAAACACAAAGTTGCGTCTCTCATTAACATCTCAAAAGCCCAAGCCTCAAATCACATGAGATTGCATATACTGGCACATATACATATTTGGTTTAACTGTGTAGTATGTATGTCTATCAGATATGGTGACCCCCAGGGAAAGCAGAAAAAGTAAAGAAGTAAAAACAAGAAGAAGAAACAGGACATTTTTCCAAAAGGGTCTGGTGCAGTGCAGTGTGATTTGGGTAGCAGTGGTGGAGACTAGGGCTGGGTATTGATTCAAATTTTCTAAATCGATTCGATTCGATTCAATTTACGATTCGCTTCAGTTATCGATTGAGTTTTTGTCATATCAATTATAGTTCAGTACCAACGTTATTCTCAGAAGAATAAAAGCTCAAATTGAAACTTAATCCAATTGCTAATAAAATTTTTTTTTTTTTTTTACATTTATTTCCATCACAAATTTATTCAAGGCAGTCATATTAATCCATCATGCATTTTTTATTACCCATGACTTGACCCAAAATTACAAGGCAGACTTTAGTTTTAGATTTTAGATTTTAGTGCCATGTTGTTTTTACATTTGTTTTACGTGTGAGTGTGTTAACTCGCACATAACTAAATACGTAAATACGTAATCACCTGTGGTACATGAGCTCACGTAAAGTTGTTGGGAAAAGAAGGAAAAAAAGATCGATTTTCGGATTTATGAATCGATATCATCCTATTAACAAAAAAAAATCGATTAAAATCGATTAATCGATTTTTTTTAACCCAGCCCTAGTGGAGACTGCACCCACGACGCGGTAATGGATGGACATCCATATTTATGGCAGAACAGAGAAAGATTAGAAGATATTGTAGTTGTGAGAAACAAACAAAAGCAAACTTTTTTTAGGAAAATTAAATTGTTCAGGGTCTTGAAAAGGGGAATTAAAATGAACACAATGTTATTTGTTGATTACTTTTGAATGTATTATTTAACAGCCCACACAGATGTCTGCCGCCAGAAGGACGCAGTGTCTTGAAATTTAGCTGTGATTAAGTTGAAGGCTCAAGCCAATTCCAGTGTTCTGAGAGATGGTGCAGTGGGCGAAGTTCCATGAACAGTTTTCGTTCATCCCAGACAAACAACTATTTACCATTACTGTATCAAACTAGGGTTCTCAATTAGACCAGGGTCCAGTGGAACGATTATTTCTGGCCCTCACCTTGATAGGAAAGTTTAATTTTATCCTGGCCCACAAGATTTATGGAGGACTGCAAGTCAATTATGCCGAAAAAAAAGTTTGGATGCAATCAGTGGCGAACGCTGAATGAGAGTATTGCAATGGAGACTTTCTTTAGTTACATTATTCACTCTCATCCAAGCCGATTACTCACTCACGAAGACCAGTGTGGATCAATTGTTGGGTTGATAACGCGCTGATGAAACACAGTTTTTCTGTGACTTCAGCATTTACTGCAACGATCTAAACTTTTATATCATCACCGTAAATGTATTTTCACAGATTGGTGTACCCCACCGAAGTATAGTTGTGTACTCCAAATTTTTCGGGAAATAACATAGTTTTCAAAAACCCTGGTCCACAGACTCCGTCTGGTTCATTTTCTGTTGTTTCGGGTTTTTTTTAAATTATTTCTACACATCTGTAGTGTTGTTTTGTCACACAAAATATGTAGGAACCTGTTCTTTTTCATACATTTTTTAATACATTTTTTACATTGTAATTTTTTGTAATGCATGTTTTTTATCTATTTATCTTTATCTTTTCTAGCTTGCCTCTGCAACAATGTATATTTCCCCATGTGGGACAAATAAAGGACTTTCTATTCTATTCTATTCTATTTTTATATAATACCATTTTTTTCTTTTGTACTGGACTGGTAGCTGATGCAACCCTTTGTGAAATATCAGAGGTGGCAGAGACCTCATCTATATATCTGTATATCTGGTCTATGGTAAACACAGAAAACATGCAAAGGAAGTGGAGAAAGACAGGGAATGTAACCAAAAGAACTGAGAAGCTGCAAAAAATGAAAAAGCGTTACACAGCATTGCACCAACCCCTCGTGAACCTTCTTGCGGGTAATAAGCCCCCTGGAAGATGCAACCCTCAACACCAATGACAATGAAATCACGCCTCACATGAATTACAAACACAGATTGTTTTCAGCTCACTCCATCGGACGCTGTGTTGTTTGATGCAACTAAAATGAACTCATGAAAACAATAAGAAAAAAAAAATTGCTGCAAGGGTGAACAAGGACCAAGCTTCAAGGACCAGCTTCCCATAAAGCCATTTTAACTTTTAACGAGCTTAAAAAAAGATAAGTTACATAAGTGCATTATAAAAAAAAATGTATTATTATGAACTTAAAAAAGCATTCAAAAACGCCCATATTTTTGGATTATTTGTCATTTTTTTATGGCAAACTATATGTTTTATATGCAAAATTTAATGAAATAGCTACTGAATAAAAAAACCTCCAACAATCAAATAGAATTGTGATGAAAAGGGTGAGATGTCAAAAGTGACTTGTTAATGACTCCAAGGCCGCATGAAATACTCAAAGAAATGTTCAAAAGGAACTGATATTTTCAGATAAACCGTAATTCTTGTTTTAGACACACAGAAATAACCGTGCAATAATAACAATGATGTAGTTTTCGGTCGTACGTGGCGACTGCGACGATGATTGTCTTGTACGAAGTTACGTTCGGTACAAAGTATAACCAATAATTAAATGCCTCACTATGATCTGTGTCCCTCATTTCACGGCTGAGTTGGATGCATTAGCAGAAAAAAAAAAAAAAAAGAGATACAGGCTGTGTTTGTCATACACATCTCCTCACATCACCTTTTTACGGCCGTTGAACACACAACAAATCACATGGGCACATACTGTGTGACGCACATGATGCCACTTAAAATGCTGTAAACGGAAACACCATCACCTCAGCAACTGTCTGAAGGAGAGAGTACCAAATAGGTATGTGTATCAGCAGATACTTAAGGTGTTTACAAAGAGTTGCTACACCTGGTTAAAAAGAGAATGCTACACCTGGTTAAAAACAGTAAGAGGGAAAAAAAAAAACGAGTTTCTCTTTCAAACAAATGTTTTGGCATCGTGATCACTGCTACAGTGTGGTGGCATTTTCCACTTTTGTTCATCAGTACAGTAACTACAGAACAAAGGGTCGGCTCCGTGTCTAACGAATCACAGATGGAGAAAAAGATTCATTCAGTCCAAACTGTTCCACAAAAGGCCACTGCGGCTGCCTTTTTTTTTTGTTTGAACCAAGCAGTAGCACACCTTAGTTGACAGCTTTAATCAACTGCTCTCTATGTAAAAACCAGACTATGGAAAATGATGTGCCTTTAGTTGGTCGGAGTAAAAACCAGCAGCCACACCAGCCCTTTGTGTAACAGTTTGGACATGTCCTCTATCAGTCCAAGCCCCATCCCTGTTTTCTTGAGCCGAAGTCCCAAGATGGTTTCTAAGAAATCTCTTCCCTTTTGCAACTTCCACATCATCAATGTGAAAACTAATATAGTGTGAGACTCACCAGAATTTGGGCAGTTGGTGGTATTGGTACTGGCTCAGCTAGCTGCCCTCTGCTGAGGCAAAATTTCCCCCAAAAAATCTTGGGATGATCAACAACATCCTTTAATCCTTTAATCGCTAATATCAGGCTCTCAGAGCGACAGTGCATCATGTTCGACAGCCATCTGTGCAAATTGTTGAAAATGTAACTTTTAATCAAGCGGGGACTCGTGCCAGCCTTCACCAGTGGTTAGAGGACAGGACGCCTTCAGAATATAAGGAAACAAACCCTCAGTTGTGACTCAGGCCTCAGCAATAGTTGTTGGTGTCATTGAAACACCTACTCCCAACGTGATAACACTGAATATATTCTCTCAGTTTGACGTCAAAGAAACTGTGCATTTATTTGTATATTGAAACATGAAAATAAGGGGTGTGCAAATGAATCATTTTGGATCGAACTGAACCGAATCGGATCAGCTGGAACGATCGTTATTTTTTATAAAACGTAGTCTGTGAATCGAGATATGAATCGGATCGTTATGTGAGTGAATCGTCACACCCCTGATATACACTATATATATATTAGGAGTGTGCAAATTAATCATTTTGGATAAGTTTGGATCGAACTGAACCGAATTGGATCGAACCGGAACGATCGTTCAATATTTTTTATGAATCGTTCCTGAATCGGATCGTAGCCTGTGAATCAAGATATGAATCGGATCGTTATGTGAGTGAATCGTCACACCCCTGATAAACACTATATATATATTAGGGGTGTGCAAATTAATCATTTTGGATCGGTTTGGATCAAACTGAACCGAATCGGATCGTACAAATTAATCATTTTGGACTGGTTTGGATCAAACTGAACCGAATCGGATCGAACTGGAACGATTGTTTAATATTCTTTTATGAATCGTTCCCAAATCGGATCGTAGCCTGTGAATCGAGATATAAATCGGATCATTACGTGAGTGAATCGTCACACACCTAATGGAAATACATTTTAGTGACACCCATGTGGTCTGACAGTCTAATTACCAAATTAAAACACGCATCCTTACCTTCCACACCTACAGGTGGAGAGCCCACTAGGGGGCACAAACTGTTCTAACCGGGTTGTAAACCCCGGAAGTTTTACACCAATGACGGAGACATTGCCTCTGGGCCAAAGAAAAGGCCAAATTAAAAATATTAAAATTCTTACCATACTGGCGTCAATAATCTGTCCTTTCCCAGACTTCGTCCTTTCCAGCAGAGCCAGGACGATACCCAGGGCACAGGAGAGTCCGCCGCCTGCGAAGTCAGCGAGCAGATTCAGCGGAGCGTGAGGCTTCTCTCCGCTGCGGCCCAGACGGGACAAAAGACCTATGAGAGACAAAATGAGAAAAGAAAAAGTCATTAGGAGTTAACTGTAGTATCAATCATTGTTGTTTTGCCTTTATGTGTGGTTTGAGGACAATTTATAACATGCTGGTCAGAGGAGGACCCCATGAGGACGTCCAGCGAATTTGCGAAGAACTTCACTGCAGTTGTAGTGGTACGAAACCATTGTGGGGAGTGAAGATACACAGCTTTTAAAAAAAAAAAGTCACGGCATCAAATTAAGTAGCCATAAATTTTCACAACATCATTGGACGGTGGTCCAATCGCTCATGGCCAGGGCTCCTCTTTCGGGATAAAAATACGTGACTTACTGCGCAATAAAAATGGAGACTGTCACAGAAAGAGCAGAAGTGTAGAGTCTGCAGGTGCTGCACTACGAGAACACGGATATAGATCATAGCTGAACCGAACCCTTGTCAGAAATATCTCTTTGTTCTGCCAAGATGACAAAACCTTTAGATCACTTTGAATGTTCTGCCTCCGTACCTCGATAAACAATCCAGCTCTAAATTCTCTTTGCGGAATATACAACATCACATTAAGTTCACATTATCTTTGAAATGTGCCTGAAATATATATATTTATTTGTTGTATAACTAGTGATTATGTTGAGATAAATGTGAAAAAAAAGTTAAATCTTAAATCTTCTAAAAAAAAAAGAGGTAGAAAGAAAGTTGGATTTTCATTTTTTTTTTACTGCAAGTTCAAATATTAGTGTAAAAAATAATACAATATAATACAAATTCAACAGAGTAGCTGCAGTCCATACACACCTGCTTAAGAACCAGGCTCTTTGGTCTAGAGCACAGGTGCCAAACTCTGGCCCAGGGGCCAAATCTGGCCCAGAATGTTATTTATTTTGGCCGTTAAGATCATATCAAATATGTACCTCAGTTGTCCCACCATTATAAATACATTATTTACTGGTTGGATTTGTTGTATTAGTGTTTTACTTTGTTATAGCACAGACATTTTTGTTTTTTTGTTCTTTTTTGGTCTTTAAAAATCCATCAAAACATTAAAAGGATCTGGAAAGACACAGAGATAAAGAACATCACTGATGTGTGTTTTAGTTCACATTTAATTTCTTATGTGTTGATAATATAAAGCACCTTTTCCAGATTTAATGGTCCCAAAAATCAACATTTAATCAGGGGTGACACTTGAAGACAGCCAAGAAAGGCAGTTGCTTGGGGCTCTGGCCACTAGGGGGGGTTTGTCAAGAAACCTTTTATTTTGCTTCAAGCACTGACAGATTGGAGTACAATCTTGCTAGGAGCCCCAAGAGACCCAAGCACTGCCCCTGCATTTAATATCTGGAGAAGGGGAAATATTTACAGTTTATTTTTCAATTAATATCTAGTCTGGTCAAGGCGTTCCATATTTGCAAAGTAGCTTTGTAGTAACATTAAACGGTGACTTGAGCTCCATTATGACTCTTTATAATGAAGTTCAATTCAGAACTTTTCCTTTCATCAGTTCAAGGAGCCATGGATAAAAAAAAAAAAGAAGCAAACGCGTCATAGTTCCACCGTGCTCTTGCCGTCTTCAAGCTGTTTAATAAACTTTTTATTTTTATGCCTGACGTCACCAAAGGCTGACCTCAGTCTGGATTCAGACCAATTGATGGCTCTGTCTGGACGTCTCATAGGTTCGGGATATTAAAAGTTTTTTCGTGGAGTGTTTTGTTCAGACGTTTGAGGCTATAGACAATGGGTGCTGTTATTCCAGACATCTTCAATCAAAACATTTGTTTACCCCTCAATGTCAGCACGCAGCAGTGGAGAGAAAGAGAGTGTGTGATGACAGAACAGTCTGACTGACAGTGTTTTACGCAGCTGTTTTAAAAATGTATAGTTGGAGAAATTTATGTTCATTCTTCTGGTAAGTCGTTAATATGCTCCAAAGTATGGGGTATTAATCAAAGCTGCCAATGTGAAGCATCTCCACAAAAACAAAAGCGCAGCTTGTATGTGCCAAGTTTTTCCTGAAGATGAATGGAGAGATTCCTAAAGGAAGAAAATTGTTGTTAAAGACTCCTTTTCCTTTTAGAAAGCATAAGCAGAAAATATTTCTTTATTGCTTTCGAGATGTTGAAAAGTCTACTTGAAAAGTCGACCTTCAGTACTTCAAATTGCCACCTCTTTAATTTAAGAGGGGAAAAAATACTTTATTATACAAGCTTTCTTCATTTTAATAAAAAGGACTTAAATTAATGTGTATCGGCATGCTTTTATTTTGGTAAAAGAGCTGTCTGAAAAGGTTGGCATAGGAGGAGGCTAAAAGAAACAAGCTTAGACTTAAGTTGGGACTTTTAGTGGCCTAATGGTTAAGGAAGCAGACCTGGGTCCGCGAGGCCCCCGGTTCGAATCCCCCTACCACCGTGCAGTGGTACACAATTACTATCACAATGACAAGGAGTTTGCTTTCCTTTCCTTACTTTTGGACTTCTTTGGAATTCCCCTTTTTCAAATGTTGTAACCTTGCGAGACACTGTTAATATTGAGGGAAACAGACACAAATGTGTGCGTTATAATTACCTGACATCGCCAAGTAGTTGATGTCATGCCCCGCTGCACTGGCATAAAGCCCAGTCTGTCCGTAACCAGTCAAGCGAGCGTAGATTAAACGGGGATTTTCTTTCAGCATCTCCTGTGGGCCTAAACCCAGCTTCTCCATCACACCTGGAATTCCAAATCAATTCTGTTTAATGCTTGCAAAAATCAACAATAACATTGTAGTTTAGATCCATATTCCCCAATTTTTTTTTGCGCCACAGTTCAGTTAAACGCCTCGTACTATTTTCACGGACCGGTCGTTACGTTGCGGCAGATAAATGACCACTTAATAAAATTACATTTCCGATGTTATGAAATATTTTTCTACCTATAAAATATTCCTACCCAAATTAACTGTGCTTGGCCACAATAACGATTTCTCAAGTGCACACAGTGTATAACTTTCTGCTACCAGACCGGTATACAAGGTTAGAATCTTGTATCAATGACTCTGCGTCATTTTGAATTTATTGTTGTTGTCTTCACTGAGAAAATAATTTCCTAATCAAATATAGTTGCATAATTGATGATGGAATCCTAGCCATTCTATTGGTCAGTTCTTTTGTTGATACGGGTATGGATCAAGTGTTTATATCTCTACACCAATTCACCCACGGACTAGTACTGGTTCCTGGTCCAGTGGTTGGGACCACTGGTTTTGATGTCCCATGTTCGATAAATAAAAAGCATGCTGTGTTGCTGTTGATCCTGATGTTATTACATTTTGATCCTATATATGAAGCTGAGGACCAACGAAAAGTCACATGTCACATCGATGCAGGTTATGACATCATCAATAATTCTTATTAACTTACATCATAAACCACTAAGTCTACAGACGTTAAAATTTTTCTTAACATTTTTCTATCTAAACAGAATATGTTGGCATGCGATCAGACCGAAATAAAACACTGTTATAAATACATTCTCCATATGCTAAAAAAAAATTGCCAAAAGGTTTGCGAAGCAAAATTGAGTCTCTTCAAAACCCCAATGATGAATCTGACCTTTACGATAAGGTTCGATGACCACGTCAGAATGGACACACAACTTTCTAAGCAGGTCTACTCCCTTTGGGGTTTTCAGGTTGATGGCTACAGACAGTTTTCCTCGCGCCTGCCTGTCCATATCCATTGATGCCTTTGTCCGGTCCACACGAATCACCTTGGCTCCAAAGTCTGCCAGGATCATGCCACAAAACGGGGCCGGAGCCAGGCCTGCCAGCTCGATGACTCTCACTCCAGCCAGCGCCATAATGTGAAGACTGCAATGCCAGAAAATACAACAAAGTTTCCTTTATAGGCCAAGTTGAAAGGGGTTTTCAAAGACCAACTTGTCTCTGATGAATTTAATTACTGCGTGAGCCTTTTACTTTTGGCAGCACTCTGTTCTGTGTACTATGCAAATGCTGGGGATAGTTTCTGCCACATGTTCCCCTTGTAAATTCATTCTATTCTTATTAAAACAAAGTGCAACAAAGGTATATTTTCTTTTCCATTTTTTTTTTTTAAATAAAGCACTTCCATTTTCCCACGGCGTTGCAGACAATGACGGTGAAATGAAGGTGCAAAAGTCTTTTTCTTTCCAATTATTATTTCTTCTTTCCTACCCCAACCTTGAGTTGCCATTTCGTCATTACTTTTCCCCACAGAATCTATTGTGACGGCTTTTTCGGATTTTCCTTGAGAACTTTTTTTTGTCAGATCTTATCAAGCAACGAGTTTTGATGAAAATGGTCCTATTCATGTTCCTTCCCTTGTTAAAATATATGAATATATTTATTTTTTTAAATTTGTGGCTCATTTTTCAATGAGTTCTTGCAAGTGATTAATCAAAAGCGTGACTCCCTGGCTGAATGGAGAATGCTCATTTGACACTTTTTAGAATCATCTTCAGATGTCTGGCCTTGGCTCTGCCAGAGATACGCAGTTATATCTTCTAATAATCTTTCTCCCGTACAGAGGTAACTGTAAAAATTCAAAGCATCACTTTGAACTTGATAAATGATGCGGTATGCTCTCTATGCAGCAAATGATGAAAGCTTATGCTGCCGCAAGCTGGGCATAACACTGGGAGGAATGCCAGTAGTTTGACTGACTGACGATGAACTGATCCACTGACTCTTCACTGTGTCCCCACTCAAGCTACGGACTAATGCAGTGCAGATGTGCAGGTGCACAGCTGCATTGTCAGAGCCATCATTCTCCCCATTCCTCCCGAACCGAAGACTCATTATGATTATGTCCAACTTGTTAATACGAGGGGAAGAAGTGACATTTTTTGCAACAAAAAAATCATATACAATTTTTATAATGTAATGTAGATCAGGAGTTTTCAAAGTGTGGGGCGGGCCCCCCTGCGGGGGCGCGGTGTGATGCTGAGGGAGGCGCGTGTGACCCTGGGGAACATGCTTTTTTTTTCCGCCGTACTACAATAAAGTATAATTGCACATCCTTGTAAGTTGAACTATATCTCTTTGTTTTGTTTCTTTATGTTAACGAGGATACAATGTTATGCAGAGGTGTAGCTAGAACTATTTTATAGACAAATGCTATGATTTATAGTTGCGGTGGTGAGTGGGTGGTGGCGGGGGCGCGAATTGTTTTCTTCTTGCTAAGGGGGGACATAACAGAAAAAGATTGGGAAGCACTGATGTAGATCATTTCCAGTGGGCTCACCACAAGCAGGAATGTATTGTACGGCGCAATGTGATTTGGGTGGCAGTTGCGGAGAATGCAGCAATTGAAAATGGATGGATGGTATCAAGATAATGTGTAAAACACATAAAATGCCCTACGACGTGGAGAATTTTGCAGTGTATTGTACATATAGTTCAGCCCATACATTATTTACGGTACTAATAGCAGACCGTTTATTCTTGTACTTCTAATAGTTTTCTTTATTTATAACTTTTTCATAAAGAAAGTCAAACAATCCTGCATGTCTTCATTCTGGCCAGGAAACTAAAGTATTTTTTGTTGTTTAAACTCACTGTGTAATTACCTACAAGGCTCTATTGATTTTTGTTAATGGCTTGGTATTATTTTGAGGGGAATTTTATTCAAGGAACTATCACATATTAAAACTAACGAAGACTATTTAAGGCATTTTTGATAACTGGGCAATATTTAATTTGTTTTGTATAAAATAATTTTTTAAATTATAAAAAATAAAGTCTGTCTATAAGTCTGTCTGAATGGAAAAAATAAAGTCCAAGGGACTCAAGACTACATATTTTATGTTGACTGGAAAGTCAGGTAGAAATGCAAGGAAATGTATAGGGAAAAGGGCAGGTAACACACATGTTGTGACAGTCAAGGTAGGACTTTGAAGCTGTACAAAGTTCACAGTACCACACACTAAGTCAGTATAACATGCTTTTGAATGCTTAATACAATAACATGCAGCTACAACTATCATATCTTTAAACACAACAGCTACGATAGGAAAGACGTACTTTTGTAACAGTTGCCAAAACATTAACACCGCCATAAACTAATTAAATTTAAGTCGGAGTCATTCTTTTAGGGACTTTGATAAGCACTGTATTTAAGGCGTAAATACACAGTATCTATAGTTTTGTTTATATATTGTTCAATGCTGTCCATGGGGGAGTTACCTGCTCTTCAGTAGAAGCCAGGAACACCGCTCTGTGAACACCTGATCGCAACTACAGCCAGTTAGCTAAACGTTAACACAACAAATCCCTGTCTTTAGACGTGATAACACAACTCCGCCTGACAACTAAACGCCAACTGAAGTGAGTACCCTTAACTTGTCGACAAAGCGCGCGGTATGGTCAATATTTAGTAGAACTATCTAGAAAACCTATATGCATTTTGACATATCCTGCACATCGCGTTAAAAATTATAAACAAGAGCTCCCCGCCACTTTGTTCTTGCTTGTAACATCGATTCCACCCAGCAAACGCTGTTTCTGCACACGCTGGTATATAATTTCATCGCACCCGGGAGCATTAAAGGTGACCTCATCACCACAGGCATTCTGGGAAGGAAAGTCTTTTTACGACTCTACCATACTTTTACATGGAGTTGCTATTTGTACAACTTATATGGAGACAATGGTAACGTTTTATTATAATTAAAAACTTAAAACCACTTTTATTTACTTAAACTATCCGTGTTCGTTTTCCAGATTTTATTTACGAACTTAAAATAGTTCTTGAATGAAAACTTTGATACGAAAACGATTTTAAAGTAATGCAGAGAATGTACTACAGCATTACGTGTAAGTTAACTTTTATTTATTGTTACAAAACTATTTGTTTAAACACACATAACGTATATAAATGGAAGTACATTTCTGCCACCTTGGGAAAAGCAATTATTATAAATCAGAAAATTCTATGTCTAAGTTGCTAGGTGAAGAATATTACATAGTACCACATTATTATGACTAAGGTCTGCAAGAAAGGATGTGTTGGAGAAACTTATAATTGAACACTTTTATTATTATGTGATTATTATTACAAACATTATCTTCTACCCAGCTCCTTTATATACAATACATGCATTAACTCTTCAGTGCTGTCATGCGTTGACCTTGTTTCCTTGTGTGTTTATGTGGGGTTTTATTTTCTATTATACTTTCATCATAAAGTAACCCCTGCCACCTTTTTAATGTGAATGTGATTTGATAGTGATTTTAATAAAGTATGTGGTCTTGAACAAGTCCAGGCTTTTGTCTTGGAAAGGTCTCACAGCGGGTTTTACAATGTCTGTCAATGCTGCCTTCATCAGAGAAGGACATTCATAGAACAGAATACTAAAAGGTGGTATATTTAATTAACCTCAGTTAGCCTCCTAAAAATATATAATTAAAATTAAACAACTACTAATTATGGTGGTGAGGCTACCCGCAATAAAATGAGACAGTTTGTTTGAGTTGCAAAAGTTTTAATTTGTAAAATAAAGTAAATAAAACATAGGCAAATCGTATTATATTTTCAGGGAGAAATAATAAGTGAAGAAAATCAGGGATGTTTAATATCAATCTTTTACATATACCACATTGTTCATACAATCCCATGATTATTACCATAGTTTAATTAAATGAGCATGAGCAGTGGTAGCCTAGTGGTTAACGAAGCGCTCTGGATGGTCTGGAAGTCTTCAAGTCCGTATCCACTGGCTGCCAAGTGCTCTTAGCCGACCACCTCCAGGCAGGCTCACAGTATGGTGATCGTGCCCCTGCAACCTGGTAATGCAGTAGGTAAATAATGAAATGAGCTGCAATGCTGCCATCTAGTGACTATTCCTTTAATGTGCAACTGTTAATCCCCAAAACTATTTTTGGCATTGGCTAATTTAAACCTTGAGAAACAGCAATATTTAATTTGTTTTTGCTAATATTGGACGGCTATCATCAGACCTCTGTAATGGTGATATTTTGTTCTGATTTTTTTACAGGATATACTGGTCAGGCTGCGCAATTGGATGTTAGCTTTCCCATTCTCAGGTTGGCAATGTGTTATTGTCCAGCATCTACAGTAACTGAAATGTCAATGTTGTTGCGATGGTACTGGTCCAGCTGGGTGCCTGGTTTATAGTAGATTAATGTGGATCACTTCATAAATGCCAACCTATATTAAAAATCAATGAAGAAATACCACGAGTGTCTACAAAGAGAGCCTTTCACTGGCCATTATTAGGGAAGCACTTGGAAATGCAGAACAAGCATTAAGTGAAACAAATGCAGTGATTAGACAAGGTCAGAACTGAATTTTAAAAGCCCACGTTTCACCAGTAAATAGCAGGGGATGGCATTTCGCAAGGATATTATCTCTAATGACTGTATATTCGCAACAAAATATCACCTGTGAAATGAAAAACAATCTTCAAGGAGGAAACAAAGCAACACCAGCAAAATGTGTGATAACTAAATTGGATGCTGGTGATGTAGACTGGCAGATAATCATGACTGGGTGAAAAAAAATCACTCTGATGACTTTTTGTTTTTACCTTTTTACCTTAACTGAATTAAACCTTTTATATCCTTCTACATTGTTCATTTTTCATCAAGTTTGGCAGATTTTTAGCAGTCGAAATAATGATAACCATCATTTTTATAGCTTCATTTGATTCCTCCCTCTGTGCACAGAATTCTTTCCATGCACCAGCGTGAATTTCCTACCGCTGCCTTGCACAAGAAGGGAAAAGGGAACAGTATTGATTTCTCCAGTCTCCGCTAAGATTGCACTGTATTGTCCCTATGTTTCAGAGGAGGAGGCTAGAACTACAGGAATGAGACTCCATTATAATCCAGGCTTGTCATACCTTTTTATATGAAATCCCCAGAGCTTTATATTTCTAACAAAAGAAGATCTACAACAATCATCATGGACTTGGCCAATCACAGCACAGATACATTTTGATGTTAGGACAGTCTGTATTTGTCTGTGTAGGTTCTCAATCATCCGGGTCATTCAATTCAAGAATAGCTACTTCGAGGGACATGGTAGGTTTCTTGAGGACGTTTCAGGTCTTCATCCAAGAGGCTTCATCAGTTCTGACCGACTACAGAGGAGTTCTGAGGATTAACCTCAAAGAGGCTGCATACCTGTGAATGGGGGGTTGTTGCAGAAAACAAAAGGCTATGAGAGGGAGGTGGGGGTAGATGGGTGATTGATCACTTGTTCTCAATGAGTTGTATGCACAGTCACATGTCTAGAGGTGTGAGTGTGGGTGGGTTGTATCTCTTGGATCAGAGGTGAAACGTCTTCAAGAAACCTACTACTGTACGTCTTGCCTTCAATGTGACTTTGCTTTGGACAGTAATCACAGTGTCTCCTTTAAAGGATGGAAGGGAAGGAAGAAAAGCAATCATCATCATCATCTTCTGCTTGTCCGTTGCTGGGTCGCAGGGGTGGCGCCAGGGGCAGTTGATGCCACCCAAATCACATTGCACCATATTGTGAGCCTTCCTATGGGTGGTTGGGACGGTGCTATGCACCTAAGTGGTGACCTGGCAGCTGGTGGATTCGAACCGGGGACCTTGCAGACCCAAGTCCACTTCCTTCACCACTAGGCCACCACCGCCACAACTTGTCATTGTGTCCCACACAACAAAGTGCGACCTCTGTGTTTAACCCATCACCAAAGTGAACAGTGGGCAGCTTTGAGCATCCAGGGAGCGGTGTGTGGGGATATGAGCGCCATGCTCAGTGGATACAGTGGTAACTTGGTGGATTGGAATCAAACCTGGAACCCTCTGGACCCCAGTCCGGTTCCTAAACCACTTAACCCCACATCCAAGCATGGGCTTTATTCAAAATCTCAAATTGACCTATTATTACCAGTCAATCTACCTACTCTCACCTATGGCCATGAACTTTGGGATACAAGCGGCGAAAATGAGCTTTCTTCGCAGGGCGGCAGGGCGCTCTCTTAGAGATAAGGTGAGGAGCTCTGTCACCCAGGAGGAGCTCGGAGTAGAGCCATTGCTCCTCCACATCGAAAGGAGTCAGTTGAGGTGGCTTCGGCATCTACATCGGACGCCTCCCACGGGAGGTGTTTGGGTCATGTCCCACTGGGAGGAGACCCAGAGGAAGACCTAGGACACGCTGGAGCGACTATGTTGCCCGACTGGCCTCGGAATGCCTTGGGATCCCCCCAGATGAGCTGGAGGAAGTGTCTAGGGAGAGGGAAGTTTGGGTGTCCCTCCTCCGAATGTTGCCCCCGCGACCCGGCTCCGGATAAGCGGATGAAGATGGATGGATTGACGGACCTATTATTACTTAACCAGGCTGGTAAATAGAAAAGGGAAGAAAAACAAACTAAATAATTGACGAAATGGTTTGATCTTAATTTGATACATTTTTTATGTAAATGAATAACTTTGATTAAATATAAATAATGTCATTGCAAAGCAAACAAATGTCTTTCTGTGACACCGATACATAAAGGCTGAGGAAATCTGGTTGGTCATATTTTCAGCTTCCTGATTCCATTTGTTAAAGTTGTGTAGCAGGAATGGAATCCAACCTTCTGCTGTGTGGACATCTTTCTCTATTTTTATACTCCGTGTCACCTGCATTATCAGCCTGAGGCCATTATTTCCAGCGGAATAGGGATTTAATTTTCAATCCGACCAGTTGTGTCAATTAATCCTTGCATAGTTGGCAATTGCTGTAGGCGGCAAAGTCATATTCGTTTGATCAGAAGAAAAAAAAAACCTCTTAAAATTTAGCATTTAAAAATTTTGATTAGAATATTAGTGCTGGCATCACTGGCACTCACTTTGATTTGAACCACTCCCACAATGTCCTGTATTTATATAAACAGTACATCATGTAGACGGATATAACTTGCTCGGGATCATCCTTTGGTTAAATGAAGGCAATTCTGTATTGTTTTGTAACATGAACATATAGTAATATATAGCAAAAACTATGTAGAAGTAAAAGTATAAAAGAAAGAAATAATTTCTCACTGGATTGTGTCATTTTTCCACTTGTCTCTGACGTGGCTGTTATTAAAGAAGGCTTTTACAGTCCAATTACATACGACTCTGTCAACACTGGTTGGGGGAAAGCAGAGTCAAACCATGAAAAGACAGGCTTTTAAAAATAGCCTGTTATTGTGACTAAACCTATGTGCAATCACACACCACTCAGCAATTATACTGAGTGAGTGAATAGACTGAATGCTTACGTCTACTTTTTCTTATTTTCCAGTTATTTTTGAATCAATTTTAAATCTTTAAAGCACAAATATGGATTTGTGACTGCAAATTGATTGTTTTGCAGAGCTCTAATATATATGGGTGCAGGTATTGTGCAGAAATCCATACCACAAATACATACATTTTTATATACACATATATGTATTGTTGAATTATATATGCTATATATTTGTATCTACATATATAAAGATAAAGTATATATATATATTAGGGATGATATATAATATTTGCTGATATCATATATCATAAGGTGATATTGTCCAAATGTTATTGGATTTTACTCATCAGAAGGAAAAAACTATCTTTCCAATACTACGCAACTATGCTTAAATTGGGCCTGTCTGTATTTTATATATATATATATATATATAAAAACCCAGCTACTAGGGAGCACAAGCCGGTGTATTTTAGTGCCGGTCCCAAGCCGGGATAAATGGTAAGGGTTGCATCAGGAAGGGCATCCGGCGTAAAAATATTTTGACAAATCTAAGATGCGCTAAGATGTGGGACAACAAAAAAAATATTTCAGGGGCAACCCCTGAAAAACGGGATAAGCCGAAAGGAGAAGAAGACGATACCAAACCCAAACTGAATGTCCAGTTGCCTAACTAAACTCTTTAACCTTGACCATGACCTGGATGACTGAGAATCTTTATCGACAAGAAGATATATATTAATATATACATATATATACTGTATGTATATATATATATATATATATATATATATATATATATATATATATATATAATATACAGAAGCAGCAGTGGGGGACCTGGGTACACAAGGCTTCAGATTTATATCCACATGCTGCCAGGTTGTCACTGGGTTGCCCTCATCACACCATCTCCACCCACGTAACTTCCAGTGGGGTCACCGCCCACAGAAGGGCTCACAGTATGGAGCAGTGTGATTTGGGTGGTTGCTGCATATTAAGGATGTTGCATATTTATTTGCTCCTCGCAGATATCCAATGTCCTCCAAACACTGTGCTCCAATCCAAACCAATATGAACCAATATCAATATATATGCAGCTGTTTTAACTGTGAGGTAAAATCTCTTAATAGCTTTTATGTAACTCAAGAATAACCCATGTATTGTGTTAATGGACTATCATTATATTAACAGAACAGAAACCCGTTATATGATCTTAACAGTATTACATCATTATTCTAATGTCGAGCAGATAATTATATAGCAAATGGAGAAACGCTACTGACGCAAAGGCTCATGGGAACACAGTTTTGAGTGTTCATAGAACCACTATTGTTGCTATAATGTTCCCTGTCTTGTTCTGGTTTTTTTCTTGTACCTTCAGGATGTGATTTATTCAATGCACGGATAATATTTTCTCAGGTGCGACACCACGACTCAACCATGAAAAAGACGCACATGTTTTATCTTCTCCAATTGCGAACTGTTGTCCAAATCCGTGTCATACTAATTAAAAACTTCCCTTCACATCAAGCTCACTGTAATGTCATCGATTACCGACAATATCGTAAACTAGTCAGGATGAAATGTAGCATCATATGGGGCTTCGAACCACTTAACGAAAGTTTCATGATTCGAAGTGCTCACGACACCACCTACTGGCCAAGTGTATAATAACAAGCATTTGTATCTGAAGAACATAATGTGTTATTGATATTTGTGTGTCTGTTTGGAATGACTATGAATTACGAAGAGTGTGATCATTATTGTATGTAATAGAGTATTTTTCTGAATGGATCTGCATGGGCGTAATTGGGCAGTGAGAGTACACAGATTACGCTTGTGTAACAAGACAGGGCACATTTTATTCAATTATATATATAAAAGCAAGACTTTTCCAACTGTTTTTAGTTTTAAACTATTTCTTTTTTATTTCCATCTCTTTAATTTGCCAAACTATATTAACGCTATCCAAATTCTAGTACACCACCCACTCTCCAAACTCTCAATTGTCCGAAACTCTCCTCCAAAATCCAACAATTTGATCGCAGCCTGAGGGGTTTATATAGCGATAAACCTCGCGGCAAAATCTGAAGCACTTGCTAAAGCAATCACGTGATACAGCCGGGCAGCGAAGCCCGGGCATGCGCGTATCTAGGCATGCTAAATAAAGCATGCCTAGATACGCGCTTCGCGGAAACGCCCACTTCATTGCTCGACAACTAAATGTAATTAATTACCGCCAATATGGGACACCATATACGTATGTATGGTATATTTATATATTTATATATACAGTATATATATTTATATATACAGTATATATACACTTTTATATATATATATATATATATACATATATACACATATATAAATATATATATATTTTGGTATATATACATGTACCTGTCAGCTACCTGTCGGTGACGAGGGGCATTCAGGTACAATTGGAAATTTAAAAGCTATAAAAATACCAATGGGGGGGGGTGTATATGACATTATGTTAATGTATTATTTAATTATTAGTCAATATATATTTGGGTATTTTTTTGTCTCGAAATATTCTGAAATCAATATTATGGTTTATTGGCATGGGGCTTCATGTATTGCGTGTCCTGTGTCCTGGACTTGTCAACCAATCTGGAGCCTTTGACTGGAATCTGAGTCAAGTGTGGAACAAAGACGCAGAGTTGCGCTGCCCTCTGTTGGAGTGTAGACGTAAAGTTTTATCAATTTTGTGTTATAATCGTTTGGGTGCAGTCACTCTCTCGGGAAGATGATGTAAAGTTTTTGCATTTCCGCTCTGTGCTGCAACACTTTCCTCATCTCCTGCTGCTGTGAAGCTTGAGACTCAACACCTCAGGTGTTGAGGCACTCTTCACGGAGGCTGTGAAGTGTCTCAGTGATGCGACAGTGGTTTTCCAGTGGGTGTCTTCTATTCAAAGTGTCCCTCCTGGTGAAAGGGAGCATTGCTTTGATAGTGGATGTCCTCTCAAAACCAGTGACGTGCTGTGAGGTTCATGCCTGGTGAGGCGATGACGTCATCACAGTTCGATTTACAAATATATGAACCCTACAGAGCAGTTCATTTAACATTTGGTTGGAAACATTTAGTTGTGTTTTGTTATAAAACATCAGCATTGGTTATATATGCAAACTGTAACATAGAAAAAAACTTTTAAAAACTGTTATTAACGTCTTACCATTACCATTACACTTATGAATGAAGACCGTGCGTCGCTCCTTCAGAATAAAAGCATCGATGATTCGTCTGTAAAAGTCGTCCTTGTTTTCTTTAGTTTTACAAGTCTCTCTGTCTCACTGGAGATCAGTGAAAGACACTTGACTTGACACTAATTCTATTATTGATTTGATTGGTTGGCCGTGTTGCAGGAAGACTCAATGGGATCACTATCACCCCCTGCCAGGAGGCCAGAGAACTACAGGCCTACCTTTGCAGCCCCGTGCAGCGGGTTTTTGTCCAATCAGCACTAGAACACGTTACACACAGACAGTTGTTGTTGATAATCAAAAATAAACACTTTGCATTATATGCACAAGCTGAAATAATTACATGTAATTCATAGGACAGCTTTGAGTGTCCAGGGAGCAGTGAGTGGAGATGGTGCCATGCTCAGTGGACCTCAGTGGCAACTTGGCAGTTGCTGGTTTCGAACCTGGAACCCTCTGCACCCTTGACGACCAGGCCACAACTGCCCCATTAAGTGGTTGTAATGATTGCTATAGATTTTGCACAGATTTTGAATTGCAAATCAATCAGCCAATCAATGTTCTCCATCTCCTCCCTCACTGCATCCATCCATCTTCTCTTCGTCTCCTATTCTACAACCAATATAACCACTGTCCCTCCTCTGAACATGTCCAAACCATCTCAAAGTGGCTTCTCCTTCTGTGTTGTCCCTCTAATCACCTCATTCCTGATCCTGTCCATCCTTGTCTCTCCTGAAGAGAACTTCAGCATCTTTAACTCCTCCACCTCCAGCTCTGTCTCCTGTTGCCTGGTCTGACACTGGTCCTGTTAGCGTTTCCCTTCACCTCAGCTGACACTCTTCTATCACAACAGCGTAGTTTCAATGCTAGTGCAACTCAGTGCACTCTGAAGAACATATCAGAAGATTTCCCCGCAGCCAGTCAGAAGCGGCGAAAAGTCTAAATGAAACCAGACAGAGACAGTCCACCGACCTTGTACGTAACTACTCTCAGATAAAAATGACCTGGATGACTAACATACTGCGTAGGAATACCATCAATCCTTCAAACTGTGCAGAGGCCTGCAGGAAAAGAATCCCTACCTGCTTTAGTCCAATAAAGATTTATTTTTGACAACATTTCATCACTCAGTATCAGTGAGACAGACTTTTTTGATAGCTTCTTCTCAAGAAAAACATATGCTCATTTTCTTTTTTTTACAAATTATGACTAAGCAACTTGTGACCTCAGTCTGTAGACAAAAACACATTGTCTAGACAATATCTTTTGTGAAACTTCAGGTGTTATAAAATTTTAAAGTGGTGAACAGGGAGATTTTTGTGTCCATCCTTTGCCATAAATAGAAAAAGTCCAACTATAAAAGGTTTGTTGCTACAGACAAAATTACTTTTCTCTGTAACTAATAACGTATAACGCGTTACTTTCCCCATTCAGTAACGCAGTTGAAAAGGAGCGATGATTCATTGACATGTGTTAACATTTCAGGCTAAGCCAATCAGAAAGAGACCTGGGCGGGTCTTCTTGCCTTATAGGGAAATAAACAGTCTCACACACACGTGTGACGCGGTACAGCAACACATACCCGCAAGCAAGACGATGGCAAGTGGCAAGTTGAGGTTTACAAAATGTCTAAATATCTATTTTGTTTTTATTGTTTCGCTACATTTCATTATGATAGTTGCTACAGAACACGACACTAAACTTTTATAATGTGTTTTTAAAGTAAAGTAACTAGTTATTAGTTACTTTTACAATTTAGTAACTTGTAACGTAACTAGTTACTTTTTCAGAGCAGTAACTAGTTAAGTAATAAGTTACTTTTGTAGTAACTTTAGTAAAAAAAGTAATAAGTTACTTTTGTAGTAACTTTAGTAAAAAAAGTAATAAGTTACTTTTTTAGTAACTTGCCCAACACTAGGTAACCAGGTAACATGGAGTGCCCTCCTAAAATGAATGGTATTTCATAATTCTGATCTAATGTGGGAGTTGTCTGCGACTGGCTAAAGATAGTAGTCCATCTCACGTTGGTGTGGCTCCGATGCTTTTTTTAGTAATATTAAAAAAACAATAGATGATGAATGTGACACACCAGGCAAACATAAAACAATAGGTTCCATAAAGTTAACAAAGAACAGGCTGTAGAGGACGTGCGACGGCGTCTAATGTTTGTGCCAGATGTTTATACAAAAGTTATCAGAGCATCCATGTTGTGTTACCGTCATACGACCAAATTTTTACCCCTTACTTCAACCTGTCACTGCTACAGGCATCAGCGACTGTACAGCAACCACCGCCTTTGTTCCAGAGGCCGACGTTATCGTTGGTTCCCTCGAGTGTTTTCTATCCGGTATCCTCTCACTGTGTGGAAAATAACAAGGAAGTGTGATAACATGTGTCCGCTGTAAAAGATAATGAGACATCCTGAACTGTAGAAGGTGAAGGAATTGAAGAAAGTTCAGAAGAGGTGATTATATTATGTAAACTGGTTTGAACCGGGCCAGGATCTGGGTTTGTAGTCTAATACGGAAAGGTTCCACATTTGTTTCACACAGGAAGGAAGTCTACTACACTGGCAAACCCAAGCTACTAAACTAAGAACAATATAACAAACCCAACTGTATGTTACTATCTTATGTCTGTATTGAAAAGCAATCATAATACAAATATACTCTGATGGAATAATAAGCGGGGCTTCGGAAAACTGGGATTTCAATGCTGTCTCAAAGCTGGCTACTATAATAAACATATAGTATATACTGTATGTATTACTATTGCTACTATATTATAATAGTATATAATATTAAAGTAAATAAATGAAAAAAGTGACTTGAAAACCACATAAATGTCTTTTTTAATCATCAATTACCTAGGAATGTATATATACATATATATGTATATATATATTATTTAGTTATTGGTAGCATCCTATAAAATGCAGCTCAAAAATTGTAAAAAATGAAAAATGTAGTCTCCCTACGACTAAACTAAACTTTTGCAACTCATGGTGGTGTCAGCAGTGGTGGCCTAGTGGTTAAGGAAGTGGACTTGGGTCTGCAAGGCTTCAGGTTTGACCTCTGCTCTGAGCATAGCACGTTTCCGCATAATGTCTCGTGAACTTCATGTGATTCGGTGTGGTTCTACAAGACTGTATCCTTAAACTTGTAAAAGTTTACAGGTGTGTTTTATTTAGCATTGATTTTTTTGTCATCTGATCCTTAACAAATCTTATATTTCTCACTGTGCGTAATGGATGACTTCACCAGCTCAATGATATTCAACGTTCACTTTCACCACCATCTGCCCAGCCTGTCCTACAGGCAGGGCCAACCTGTTCCAGAAGGTGTCGCTGTGGCTGTAGGTTTTTATTGTAGGTTTTTAACTTACAACCAAGCAGCAGCACACCTGAGTTAATGGGTTTAATCAACTGATCTCAGTCACCAGCAGTGTTGGGCAAGTAACTTAAAAAAAGTAATCTATTACTTTACTAGTTACAGTTCTGAAATAGGAACTGGTTACATTACTGGTCATTACAAAAGTAACTGACAAGTAGTTACTTTACTTTAGATAATAATAATGAAAACACATTAAAAAGTTTAGTGTTGTCGGCCTACGACGAGTCTCAAAAATACAAATTAGCGCGCGGTTAGCTTCACAAATTAAAAGCACGATTTGCATGCGCGCAACACAATTCACAAACGTATTTGGAAGAATTCACAAACGTATTTTGACTTGTGAAGCATTGTTTGTGTGGATCCGTGTTTACACGTGTGTTCTTTTTGAGACTATTCTAGCTTCATCCATATTACCTCCAATCTACTTTTCACCTTTTTGTATCATATTATTTTGGTTTTGGAAGGAAAGGTCGGTCTCGGGTCCACTCCATTCTCTCTGTCCATGGAGAAACTTAATAAAACTATTAACGCAAAAAAAAAATCACAATAGAAAAAATTCGTATCCAATCAAATCAATAGTCTAACGTCGCTGATTTATTTATTTATTTTTTTTTACACTTCAACCTCTGTCTTTTGCTCAGAACAAAACAAATGTAAGAAATAAAAACAAAGGTGCGATGACTGTCTGTCTGATTTTTGTGGGAAGACATCTGTGCCCAGACAGGGAAGAGCTGATAATAGAGGAGGTTGAATGGGTCCTGAAGTGGCGTAAGTCCTTGTTTGAGAGTTGACAAAAACATTGTTTGTGGTATTTTGACTACTATAGTACAAACAATGTCCTCGAGCCAAAACACTATCAGAGAGGACGACTGTGCCGAGGGGAAGGAAATGTCCCCGACGAAGGGAGGGAAGAGTTTCACTCCATACCAGGAAACACTTGGTTTCTGTGTTTTCTTCAATCATTCAGTGGCACCGTCATCTTCACCCGCTCTTAAAAGAGTCCAGGAGGATTAATGCTAATGAATTAAGGTCCAGCAGGGCGGCGCTGGCCCTCAAAGGTTACCATATTGATTTTGTAATAGACTGTTGCAGCGTTACACCTGAGTGAGTCAGATCCGACAGCAGAGCTAGATCTTATTTAGATCTCAACGTCTGACATTTGATGCAGCGATCCAATCATGTTTTCCGCCGTTGTCCGTCCAATCTTCTGCCACACGAGGAGAGATTAAAACACTGTTTGTTATTCTTGCCTTTACATCTCTGAGATGTGTCCACATTTCCCCGGGATGCGTGGTCGGACAAGACAAGTGCCTGCAGGCGAAATGTTCTCGAAGCAATTAAATCGGAATTTTTTTATGTAAAGTGTGCTGTTTTTAGGGTGGTTTGCACAGGTGTTTGACAGAGACAAACCAAATCCTTTTCCCCAGTGCATTGAACCAATTTATATGCAGGACAAATAGCGGTGTGGTCAATAAGAAAGACCAACACAACAGCACAGGGAGACACAGTGAGACCATGGACATGAGGGAAGTCAAGCACAAATATCCATCATTTTTTTAGTTTAAGATATGTGAGCAGGCAATCGGATGGACACCATCTGTGTCACCATCCAGTAGGACTTGGATAATTACAGGACAATAAAAAAAAAGAAAAAAAAGTAGTCAAAGAAAAATGTTAAAACTAGAGCAGACTTGGGCAAACTAAGGCCCGGGGGCCAGACTCAGCCCGTTGGACGTTTTAATTTGGTCTTCTTTTCCTTTTAGCTCGTCCCTTTTCTCAGGGGTTCCCACAGCAAGTCAACAATTTATATCTAACTGTTTCTATCTCCTACCTGTCCTACCTGTCCTGAGTATCTTCTACTCTGACTCCAACTACCTCCATGTCCTCCCTCACTGCATCCATCAATCTCCTCTTTGTCTCCTACCTGGTAGCTCCATCTCTAGGATCATTCTTCTACCAATGTATCCACTGTCCCTCCTCTGAACATGTCCAAACCATCTCAATCTGTCTTCTCTAGCATTTTCTCCAAACCTTCCTGTCTGTGTTGTCCCTCCAATGTCCCTCCATTCCTGATCCTGTCCATCCTTGTCTCTCCTAAAGAGACTCTCAGCATCTTTAACTCCTCCACCTCCAGCTCTGTCTCCTGTCTTCAACCTATTCCTAGTGTCTCTAATCCATCCATCATGTCTGGTCTATCCACTGTCCTGTAAACCTGTCCCTCCACCTTAGCTGACTCTCTTCTATCTCAGATCACTCCTGACTCTTTTCTCCAGTTGTTCCATCCTGACTCTGTTCTTCTCCTCTCTTCCACAGTCTCCACTGCTCTGAACAGTTGATCCTCAGTATCTAAACTCCTCCACCTTCTCCACCTCTGCTCCTTGTAACCCTTCATTCCACTGCTCCCCTTTTTATTCACACACATAGACTCTGTCTTGTTTGGACCGACCTTCATGTTAGGGTTTTTAAAGGAACCCTCTGGTGTTAACATCATCACCATTTCTGCCTTATTAAAAAGATATGCAACTTTGTTGACATTTTCTGGCAAAATAACTCACATTTTGATCATGCAGCAGTAACCAGATTTCGTGTCCTCTTTGATGGTCTGCCCATCGTTGTGCACTTAATAATGAACCTCTCACTGGTTCACTAATTGTGGGCAGTGAGGCTCATGAGACACCTACACAAGTTCTGCTGCTTTGTGGTAACGTTTTAGAGAACTCTCTGATGTTTTACTGAATACTAACGGATTTAATTTCTTTTTAAATCCATTTGGGGTATATTTGGATCAAGCATAGAAAAGACTGAGATTAATCTATCTATCTATCTATCTATCTATCACGTCCGATGAAGAAAGTTTTCCTGTCTAACGTCCCCCCTTTCGTTACGGACACATTCCTCACTGAACAAATTAGTAAACACGGTACAATTGTGTCCCCAGTTACGAGGTCGATGACAGGCAACGTTGGTCCGGTGTCACACATGACTTCGTACCGCCGGGAATGTCAGATCCTCCCCCACAACAGGAACGCTGATCTGAATCATCACCGTCTCTCGACCAGATTGGGACTATGTCATCTACATACAGTCAGGGAAA
>JAFBJS010057811.1:0-13800 GCA_016785265.1 Paraplagusia blochii
AATATTCACAAAATCAGGAAATTGGTGATGAATTTGAAAAATTCTCATCCTGGTTTGTGAATGAAAAAAAAAAAAAAAAAATGAAAGAGCAGGAACCAGTCACACTGACTCTGTGAATCCAGCATGTTTTAATCCACCCTCCAACATTTGGGTTGTCAAAAAAAATAAAATATTAACCACCATTACAACCAGCAGCGCGCAATATGTGCAGCAGAGGAAGTGAATCGACTTTCCTAACGATGGAAAAGTCTGCTGCTGCTCTGACTACGACTCGGGATTTACTTTCCGGGTTTTTGTGATTTTTTTTAGTATTCCCTCCGTAATAACAACGTGTCTGTATTTGGCAAATTCTGCCAAATAAACCTGGAATAAACCGTGCTTTCTTAGGAAAGAGTCTGCCAAAAAATAAAAAGTCATTTTGAAATCAAAATTAGTTTCATATTTTCAGATGAAAATATATTTCTGTAACAAACCTCAGGTCTGAAGCACAAACATCTCCACATGTGTCAACTCTTTATTTTGATCTGATGCTACAAATACCCCAATTAGAAGCCTGTTAAAAGACATTACGCGATTCCCATCATGCATTTCTCCGCGAGAACTCCGTGAGCTGTGGGAGGTAATTAAAGCTGCTGCAACTAATCCAGGTACAATTAGCAACTAATGAACATCAGAAGTTGTGTGTGTGTGTGTGCGTGTGTGTGTGTGTGCGTGTGTGTGTGTGTGTGACTCCAGCTTCAGTTAAATAACATTGAAACAAACCATTGATTCAATTATGGAAAGGTTTGGAAGAATTTGGAGAAACAGTAGAGTAACAGTTAAATTATATTATTATTATTATTACTATTATTTTACCAGTTCTGACCAAACTGTTCCAACAGAGCAGCAGCACACCTGAGTTGACAGGTTTAATCACCTGATCTCAGTCACCAGGCAGCTGATTGGTCAAACCATGAGCTCTTGGTAGGTTGGAACAGTAACCAGCAGCCACAGTGGCCCCTTCTGGTACAGTCTGGGGATGCCTTGCCCAATTCCTCGGCCTATAAGGGACACTTAAAAATACATAAATATAGTTTTCAATTGAATCTACATTGTGTCATATACATAGAGTACATACGCTGGGATTCAATGTCATGTCACAGTATGTGCATAGGCCCCAAAATGACACAGCAGTTTTAAGTGACGTGTTTCCGTTATAACTCAATAGTGTCGAGACTTAATCTGAGTGAGTTGAATAAAGCAGTGGTTCCCAACCACTGGGCCGGGGACCAGTATCGGTCCGTGGGTGAATCGGCGCCGGGCCGCAGAGAAATAATGTTTCCCTTTGTTCCCATCTGTCTATTACTTCCACTTGATCCATACCCATATCAACAAAAGAACTGACCAATAGAATGGCTAGGATTCCATCATCAATAATGCAACTGTATTTGATTAGGAAATATTTTCTCAGCGAAGACAACAACAATTAACTCAAAATGGCGCAGAATCATTGATACAAGATTCTAACTTTTTGTCTGGTAGCAGAAATATAATTATTATAATTCAGGTAGGAAGATTTTATAGGTAGGAAAATATTTCAGAACACCGGAAATAGAATTTTATTAAGGGGTTTTTATTTCCCACAATTTAACGACGAGACATTGAACCGGTCCATGGCGCAAAAAAAGGTTAGGGAACACTGGATTAAAGGACAACGTATCTGTCCATTTTGTGTCCCTTTAATGCACCTTATGGTCCAAAAATAGTAGTCTCCTCATCAGTGTCACAGTGATCCACAGACCGAGTCATTCTGCCTTAACCATCATTGAACCCTCCCTGGTGCAGCACGTTCCTCGTCTCCTCCACTCTGGGCCCAGTCCTCTGTCCTCATCAGACTGGTGGTGATTGTTGGCTCGGGGCCTCATCACCTCCATAAACCACCAGCTTGATTTAATATTTAAACCCACATCCTGCGGTCCACGACTGAAACACGACGCGGTCAGCGGCCGCTCCTTTTTCCTGCGTCGCCCAAATTGGGCCGTAGATTAGTGTCAGCCTGAGAAAATGGAGTTTTGATTCTCTGACCGCACGTCGGTTATTATCTAGAAACGTCGTCTACGGACATAAGCAGGTCGGAACCGCACTAACGTCCCCTGAAGACCTGACTTGGCAAATGGGGAACTCGCCAGGCATGAGTAACTGATGGAACATGATCGCTTAAATCATCCGCCGCGCGATGAGGCGGTAATGTGAGGGGCAGGAGAGACTGAGTGCCTGCGGCGGACATGCTGGTCCGGCCTCAGCAGCACAGGGTGAGATGAATCGACGAGGACGGGTGCGAGTCAGCGGGTGGGAGGCTGCGACGCCCAACGTCGGGAGAGTGAACAGCGTGAAACGGCGAGAGGGGAAACGAGGTCGGATCAGTCCAGTGACGTCCTGGGTTTTCCCAGGGATGTTAATTAGCAGACGGCGTAACTTAAATCTGCTGAACAGAGCGAGACTGAAAACTAACTTTTGTCTAGTGACTGACACTTCAACTTTTTCACTCCGTCCCTGTAGGGATGAGGGAACGATTGTTTCTTAAAATGTGGTCTAAACGAAGGATTTCTGATTCCCTCACAGAACAAAGTACAACTCCATATCCAGAGGTTTTTAGGACAAACTTTCCAGAGCAAAGAAAATAAAACACAAACCTTTTTGAAGGCATCCTCAACACAGGTCCCTGCTCCACTGTCACTGTGCCAGTTACCATGAACTGTACCAGGAACTGTGTGCATTTCCAGAAATGTACCAGAAAATATCAGCAATTCCACGATAAAAATGTATGAGTTACATCGCTAAAATGCACCAGCAGAAATAAAAAATTGGTTCCAGGAAAAGGTGAAAAGTGCTGCCAAGTAACTATTAATGATCAGTTGGCATCAAGACTGAGCAACAACTGAGCTGTGATGATAAACCACAAATTAGGAAATAGTGTTTGCAAGAAACTGTCTCCTCCAGCGCTGCGCTAGAAATGATATTTTGCGACTTAAATACCACAAAAAGACAAACAAAACTATTATTTTTTAGGTGTTTCTCATCTTTTCTTTTTGGCTTGTGTGAAGTTTTTAGATCAAAGAGAAAAACATATTGGACCAGTTCAAAACATCATGAAAGGGGAATATTTCAGATAAAGGAAGTTTGCTGGGAGGAACAAGAAAAAAAAAAAAAACCTCACTGTTTCAATCGGCAACACATTTGCCCTTTGATTCCTGCGCGGGCAGACAGACGATTTTCGCTGCCACGATCCACCTGAACCAGAAGAGTTTGACTTCATGGACCTTCTTTTTTTTTTTTTATTGATTTGTAAAGATGTGCAGGCCTCGTCTGACAGCGCTCTGCCAGCAGCGAACATGAGCGCAATTCTACAATGAAGGATGCGAGGAGCGACTCTGTGAAACAACAGGTCCGACTCACGGCCCTCTGGGAAATCAAAGTGTGAGCGGAGGCTTCATCCGCTCGGTGTTTGCCGACTGACATTGTGAGCCGTGGAAGAAGTCATTTTTCACAGCGACGTCGGGCTTATCTTTCCGTTCCGATGCGGCAGACGTGGGCAGGTTGATGGTACGGACCCGGGTTTTCAATCTAGGACGACCACGTGGGCTCATTAGGGTCGACTGTTTCTTTATTGAGAACTGAACTGCAGCTGTGCTGCGATAGGAAACGTGGTCAATGCCCGACAGTGTTGGGACTAACGCGTTACTTGCAACGCCGTTACGTAACAAAACCACTTTTCTCGGTAACTAATAACGTAACGTGTTACCTTTCCGTAACATTCAGTAAGATGGAAATTCAAAAAGATGGCCATGCACACTAACTCAACCCATGCAATGAAAAGGAGCGATGATTGGTTGACATTTAAAATTTCAGGCTAAGCCAATCAGAAAGAGACCTGGGCGGGTCTTCTCGCCTTATAGGAAAATAAACAGCAACACACACCCACAAGCAAGATGACGGCAGGTGGCAAGTTGAGGTTCCGATAAAGATGCCTGTCAAAATGTCTAAACATCTATTCATTATGATAGTTGCTACAGAACACAACACTAAACTTTTCAATGTTTTGTGTTTTTAAAGTAAAGTAACTAGTTATTAGTTACTTTTACGATTTAGTAACTAGTAACTTAACTACAGTAGTTACTTTTTCTCAGTGATGTCCACATTGTCGTCTTCTCAGGAGAGGAATGAGGGCAAACACTAATGACGACCATTAAATGAACAAATACTTGGTGCAAATGCATTTCGGGGGAAAATCTCTCTGGGAGTTTTTAGTCTTGGCTCCACCATCTGTGCCAGTCGACTCCCAGTAGACCAGCTCCAGACTGAGGATTTTATCACTTCTCCATGGTGGGTTGGTGCGTCATTGGACACCAGCCAGTCATTGAGGTCTGTTATCTACAGCAACTATTGGTATCCATAGCACACAAGCATCTATTGAGTATTGATTACAGTTAGAAAGTATCGATACTTAAACTAGGATATTGGGCATCTCTGTGAAATTAACTGGTATAGATTAGAAAAGGAAACGTCTTGTCATAGTGATTGTGTTGCACACAAAGGAAATTGACCGCTGTATGGGTTTGAACCCAAGACCCTACAGACCCAAGTCTGGTTCCTCCACCACCAAGACACCGCTGCCCAAATTAGAGTGGCAACAAATGGGGTTTGATTAAGAATATCAACGTCAGATCAACAGTAGTTGTAGTAAATTTCTGCTGGAGCAGCAAAAAAAAATGTTACTTAGCTAAAAACATCTGTAACATCTCCCATTGTGCCCATTCACAGTAAATTAGGGTAGGAAGAATTTATAGGTAGGAAAATATTTCAGAACCCTGGAACTTGAATCTTCAGATTTATCTGCCACAACTGCCGCAAGAAAACTGCTGCTATGATTAGGAAAAAATAAACTACACCCTTTATGTTCGGCTTCATGTGGTGTCAACACTGCAGGACATGGCTCAGTCAATCTTTGGACACAATATTCCGACCTGATGACACTTGTTGGTTTTCCACCAAACACCTTTGTTTGGACCAAGCATAATTAGCCAAGGACCTGGATCGAACCAAACGCTGGTTTCCGCGTCCAAGCCCAGGCACAGAAACCAAATTAGCATCTCCAAAGAGAAGTGACGCTTCAAGGATTCAATTTATCACCTTCTGACATTCACTTCTATTATTTCACATCATTGCTTCTGCAGGCAAGAAGGCACTTTGAACGTCACGGTGCAAGAAGCTGAAAAGACGGACAAGGACAAAACCACAAAGGTCTCCTCTTCTGAATCAATACTTGAATTACCTGGAAAACAAAATACAAAAGAATAAATACATAAACGGCGCTCTCTGGATGATAAGGTGTGCGTGTGTGAGCCTGTGTCTAGGAAGACAATGTTTGTTTAAATTTTGGCTCGAGGCGGTTGACGGAAAAAAAAAGTTGTCTCTCGTTTGTCAGAAGCAAATAATTCACGTTGCTGCAATTATGGAAATGCGTCAGGAAACCAAACACGGCCAGATGAATGAGCATGAATGGACATATACAAACAAAGCACAGTCGCTCGGTGTGGAATTTGGACATTTTTCAATCAGAAGCCGCTGCTGTTGCTAATGTCAGAGGTGAAAAAGCTGTTTTTCTTGAGCCGTGCAAAGAAAAAACTTTATTATGTTATTTAGGCGAGTGGCGGTGGTGGCCTAGCGGTTAAGGAAGTGGATCATAGCACCGTCCCAGACCCATATAACCAGTGGGCTCACCACCCACAGGGAGGCTCACGGTATGGTGCAGTGTGATTTGGGTGTCAGTGTTGGAGACTGCTGCCCCCTATGACCTGGTAATTCCCTCCACCATCTACATTGCATTTACATTTTAAACATCTAGCAGACGCGTCGAAAAGAATCCTCCGAGAGTCGAACCCAGGACTGTGGGAACCACTTTACCTTGATCTTCTGCTGCCCTTACAGCTGAAATGTCCATCTCCAACCAAATACTACAGCTACCGTACATCTGACGCGGGTGTCAGATGTTCTTTAATCGGGAAACGAACCGCATCCAAAACATGACCTCTGCATTGAACCCACCACCAAAATGAAGAGTGCAACAGGACATGCTAGTGGCAACCTGGCAGATGGTGGATTTGAACCAGAAACCCTCCAAACCCAAGTCCAGTTCCTTGACCACGAGGCCATCACTGCCCCAAGCAGATAAAAATGAATGAATAAAAGGTCAACTTACATCGTGCCAAACACAATAAACCTGACAAGTAGTTTAAAGAAACAAAGGAAATGTAATAGCTAACAGACAAGCTAGCTAAACCAATCAAGTGAATTAGCCCAGCTGTCTACAATAAACATTTACCGACAAAAAAAAACAGATAAACAGGCGACAAAAAGCTTTTAGAAACTCCTTAAAGACGCCTGGACGTATACAAAGAAACCAGAAGTTCATAAAATCCCAGAGACGAAGCCTCTGACGTTGTCAGAGGTTGGGGACAAATAGCCGACCGGCCACAGAAGCAAGATATTTTGATAAGAAAAGATCTCCACTATCAAGGTGAACTTGATGAGATATAAAATGTCTGGATGTTTGATCTTCTCTGTAAACACCAGCAGCATAAATGAGTATTTATTCACTTCAGATGATCTGGACAGGGTCCGTGACTCAGCCACGCAGGAACCAGGAGACAATTTTCTTTCCCCTCAACGATGACGGTTCAATTTATCTGCGGCTCGCTGATAGTTTCTTAATCAATACCCATGACTCGATCAATGATCACTGAGCCCCAGCAACTCAGCTTTACGGCCTTAGAAAACAAATGTTCCATCTGTGCCCAGTCATTCTGGGACAAAACTCTCCTTACGCAGCAGATTTTTTATTTTTTTTTTTTTACCCGAGACAATGTTTCTGTGTTCACCTGCTGGAACAAACATCCTTCAAGCACTACTTTAAAGTTCACAGACTCGATCTGTTGGATTCACTCACTGAGGAGATAAAAAAAACTGATGAAGACAGAACAACGTGGAGGAGGACGTTGGTAAATTTAGTTTTTGTTCTTTTGAAAATATCAGCTTTTTATCTATCATTAAAGTATGGTATAGAATGTGGAGGAGTTAAAGATGCTGAGATTGTCTTTAGGAGAGACAAGGATGGACAGGAGGCCATGGAGGTAGTTGGAGTCAGAGTAGATCTCCCCCTGTCCTCTGTATCTTCTACTCAAACTTCAACTACCTCCATGTCCTCCCTCACTGCATCCATCAATCTCCTCTTTGTCTCCTACCTGGTAGCTCCATCTCTAGGATCACTCTTCAACCAATGCATCCACTGTCCCTCCTCTGAACATGTCCAAACCATCTCAATCTGTCTTCTCTAGCTTTTTCTCCAAACCTTCCTGTCTGTGTTGTCCCTCTAATGACCTCATGCCTGATTCTGTCCATCCTTGTCTCTCCTAAAGAGAATCTCAGCATCTTTAACTCCTCCACCTCCAGCTCTGTCTCTTCTGTCTATTCCTAGTGTCTCCATCCATCCATCAAGGCTGGTCTCACCACCGTCCCTCCACCTTAGCTGACTCTCTTCTATCTCAGATCCCTCCTGACTCTTTTCTCCAGTTGTTCCATCCTGACTCCACTCTATTCTTCATGTCTCTTCCACAGTCACCACTGATATATGTTAAAATTATATATAAAAAAAAGTTCTCCAGGAGGACAAGGTTTGCTGCTGCGTTCAATGCCCACTTCACATGATTAACAGCTGAAGTAGGGGGTATTGAAACCCCTCAGTCAGAGACCTGAACGTGTCATGATGGAGACAGGAACAGCAGGGGGACGAGGACAAACAACTCCAGGGTTAGTGAGGTGGAAAAAATCACCAGGTTCATTTATAGACTTTGGTTCAGGAGGGAAGAGTTGTTTTCAAAGTTCCCAAAACTTTACTTTACTGTTGGAAAGGCCTGTCTGGGGCCTTGATAAAGTGGAGAACATATTCCTAAGATATGCTCTGTGAAGTGGTCGTAAAGCAGACTGTGTGTGACCAGAGGCAGAACACTCCGGTTCTCTGGACTGGCACAACCCCAGCTGTACAACACAAAAATAAAAAAAAAATAAAAACACTAGAGGAGTCATAGAGCCTGATAAAGGATACTGATCAGGAAGTGAAGTATTTAACAGCGGTACTACAAACAGCAGCAATGAGGGCATAACAGTGGCCACTAGTGGTCAAGACGATAGGACATTTTGATCGTGTTCAAACAAAACTTAATATGTGGCTTAGAATATACTCATGTGTGTATATGTGTATGTATGTGTATATGTATGTATGTATATATGTGTATGTATGAATATATATATACATATACACATACATACATACACATACATACACATACATACACATATATACATACATACATACATACATACATACACATATATACACATACATACATATACATACATATATACATACATACATACATATATACATACATACATACATATATATACATACATACATACATACATACACATATATACATACATACATACACATACATACACACATACATACACATACATACACATATATACATACATACATACACATACATACATATATACATACACACGTATAAAACACACACATGTACATATACGCATACACATACTGTATATATATTGATATGTATGTATAAATATATACACATACGTATGTATATATTTATGTGCATTTTTCAAAATTTTAAGACAATGATTTAATCATTTCTAAGATTATAAAAAATTGACCGACTTCTTTTCTTACTTTTCCCTTTAATTAATGATAAATATATTTTTATCAAATAGTAAGGAAGTTGGATGTTTCAGAAATGTTGAGCCATTGTTGACAATTTAGTGTCTATTGATGACATTTCAACTTTTCACATTTCACGCCATCTAGGATTCATCCAAGGAACTGCAGTGGGACCCAAGGACCGTCACGGAACAGGATGTGTTTTTATATTTTAAGTGTTGTCAGCAGTGGTGGCCAAGTGGTTAAGGAAGAGGATTGGGGACCAAAAGGCTAATGGTTCTAATCCACCAGCTGCCAGGTTAGCACTGAGGTGCTCTGAGTAAAGAACCATCAAGACCCACATAACTTCCATGTGGGCTCACCACCCACAGGAAGGCTGACCGTGTGGAGCAGTGTGATTTTGGGTGGCACAGTGGACCTGTGTCCAGCGTCCAATTGTAAGTCAAAGACGTAGACACAGAGCACAAGATTCTTATCAGTCTCACAGTGAAGTCTTCGTCAAAAATATCAGATTGTCACTGCACCTCCTCCTCCACCTACTTCGACAGATCGCCTCCTCTGTGGAGCAGCGGTTTGATTGACTGCCCTGTTTGTACAAGACTGTTGACACTGCTACAGGTTGTTACTGCTTAATGGCCGACACTTCAGTCACATGAGCCACTGAATTACTGTCGGCGCAGGGGTGTGGGTGGGTGGGGGGTGCACCCACCTGAGACTTGACATTCACCATGAATCTGAGGTGTCGTTCATTTGACACCACATTAGAAAATGTCAGCGGCTTCACCTGCATGCAAATGGCCGTCAAAGTCAAACGTGCGAGCGGTACCGCCGGATATTGTCGCTCCTCCTCCCTGAGGAGACTCTCAAAGCCGAAAACAAGCAGCATCACCGGGCCGGGGGGACAATCGAGGGCGAGTTCTTAGAAGCCAGAACCGAAAACCAGAGCTCCGTCAGTGAGATTTGGTTGAACTCCACAACAGTGTTTACACCACCTTTTTTGAGCCATGGTGCATATTTACCAGGAAAATCCAACAGCGCAGTACGAGACAATAATCTTAACAAATATATACGTAATAAAAGAGTTACCCTATATGTGTTACTGACAAGTACAGATATTAAAAATGTTTGCACAACAAATGTTACTTCACTTTCAATCATATAGCAAAATAATAATTAATTAAAAGTGCACTTTATACTACTTTTAAATTGATAAAAAGATGCGATTAATCAGGGAATTTGTACAATTAATCACGATTAAAAATGTTAACACTAACCCTAAATACATTATAATAATAATCTGGTTTTCCTGCCCTCATAAATAAATCGCAGCCTGTTTGGTTGAAAATAACACTGCGATACAGGCAGGAATTGAAGAAAGACAAAGATCTTTTTCGACAGCCTATGCTGCCCCCTAGCAGAAAATACCTTTTTTCTGTGTTGATCTTTGTATGATCAGTGCAGATTAACAGTTACAGTTCAAATAAAAAGTAACAAATAAAGAACAAATGATTTATATCAAAACAAGGTAAACACTAAAGCAGGAACAGGAGTCTCATTGACCAAATGACCGAAAATTTGTTAAAATAATTTGTTTAAGAAATTGCGAATAACAAAAAAAAAAAATCAGGTAAATCACTGTCTCCATGTTTGTGATCCAAATGACGAAAAGCACAAAACGGAGTTTTTACAGCAACAAGAGCAACAGTGAGAAGGAGAAGTGATGAGGAGACACCGGATGCTACGTCTTGGTTTTCGCCGCGCTGATGACAAACACACAGATCCTTCATGTCGTATTAATGTTTACCCACAGACTCCGGGGAAATCCTGCAGATATGTAAAGCGAGAAGAATGACACCTCAGCACCTCCTGCGTTATCTGTTTGCATTTGGATCCTGCGAGCTCACGCAGTCTGAGAAATGACAGGAGCTGTGGGAAAAAGCAATGTGAACCTCCCAGGTTCTTCATCAGTCAAGTCTCGCGCTGCTACTGCACAACAGCACCAGCCTCATATCCTGCATTAACCATCTCCACAGTTGAGTGTTTGCAGGGTCGGAACAAATTGCATCGGCACTGAGGCGTGCATTTATTCACCTGACAACTCTATTCTTTCTATTTGTATTTGAGAAGTTTTGTTGCAACAACTGCTTTTTTGGTGAATTACTACCAGGATGTAGAGAGGGTCAGACAGGAGACAAAGATGGGGGTGGAGCTGAGGTTCTCTTTAGGCGAGACAAGGATGGACAGGATCAGGAATGAGGGACATGATTAGAGGGACAACATGGACAGGAAGGTTTGGAGAAAAAGCCAGAGAAGACAGATTGAGATGGTAGAAGAAGGATCCTAGAGATGGAGCTACCAGGTAGGAGACAAAGAGGAGATTGATGGAGGACATGGAGGTAGTTGCAGGTAGAGTTAAGGATACTAAAGATAGGGTAAGATGGAAATTGTTGACTCACTGAAGCAACCTCTGAAAAAGGGACAATCCCAAAGAAGAGGAAGATTTTCTTTTCCATCCTGGTGAAATGTCTAAGCAAGGATTCAAGAAACCGTGGTTTTCCCTGAACAACAATGCGTTAGAATATGGTCCAGCAAATAAAAGTTCTCAGTTTTTGATGTACAACTGTGACTATATGACACCGTGGCCTTATTATATGATCCTTGTGAATGATCACCAAATTGGTGTGCATCTCCAATTTTCCCTCCACAAATGGTTTTGCTCCATAATGAAGATTCATGGGATGAGCGGCTGAAAACATCCCGGGCTGTGACACAGTGCCCGAGGCTGCAGAGGAGGCGCTTTTAAAATCAAAAGCATAATAGAATCTGTGTACACAACGCAGCTACAGGAACTGATTTCGTATCCCACACATTCTACGAGCGTATGCCGGGGAAGAGATTGCCTCCCCGCTGAGAAAATGGCTGCAGAACTTTCAGAAACTCAAGCAGGAAATTGTTGTTTTGAGCATTTCTCATGTAAATGACAAGAAGAAATTTGTCTGAGAAGAACCCCGAGGGAAACAGAGATTCTTTGATCAGGATCAACTATTTCTCAATGTTTCAGTTGTTACTGATCAGCACCTTTTCTTGCTGCTGCTCTTTGGTACTTTCTGCTAATGCGCCAGGTTTATCTTCAAATTCGCGCCCACGCAAATGCGACAAATGCAGGGTTAGTAACTCGACGACCAAACAACGCAGCAAGGAAAAGTCACTTGGATCGACAGGTCAATCCAGCTACGATATTGGGGCCGATACTCGAGTAAATACTCGGACCTCTAACGGTGACAATCCAGCAGCACCGTACTTCACAACCAAATACCTGATGGAACCCGGTTAATCGTCTTTCGTCAAGTTGCGGCAGACAAATATCCCTTAATAAAATTCAATTTCCGGTGTTCTAAAATATTTTCCTACCTGTAAAATCTTCCTACCCGAATTAAATGTGCCTGGGCACGACAAGAATTTCTCAAGTGCACACAGCCTATAACTTTCTGCTACCAGACCTGAGAAAATATTTCCGAATCAAATATAGTTGCATTATTGGTGATGGAATCCTAGCCATTCTATTGGTCAGTTCCTTTGTTGATATGGGTATGGATCAAGTGGAAGTAATAGCCAGATGGGGCCAAAAGGAAATGTTAATTCTCGGCGGCCCGGCAACGATTCACCCACGGATCGGTATCGGTCCCCTGCCCAGTGGTTGGGGACCAATGGTCGAAGGCACCATTCCTGATCCAGAAGCATTGGAGCAAAGGCCAAAAACAAGACAAAAGTTTTGTGATGAACTCAACCATGATACAAGGTAAAAGTAATAAAAAATACAGAATTTTTAATGTTGCACTTAAATGTGGTCACTTTTTTTGTTTCCACAATTTATCCCAGAAGATAAAGTCTCTTTAACGGGATAATCCTGGTGACATGGATTCAATTCACCTGAAAAAAAAAAAAACTTGAGTGAACTCCAGCAGAAGAAGCTCTTCTTTATCAGACAGCCTAATTAATCCTCCACCACCGAAGACTTTAGCTTGTCGAAGATTACTGCAGATTATAATTGATGTCCAGAGATTAAAAATAAACGACAACAACGCAGGGACATCTGACGTCAGCGGGTGGCTTCAACTCCACAATCTGAAGACTCAAAAGAGGCCGACTGCTAAAGTAGAAGTTTCTGGAGCCCGTGGTTTTGACCCCAGGTGTCTCAGGAAAGTCAGACCCATCAAAGAATCTGCTTCAACCATCATGCAGCCTGTGAAGTAGCCGCCGCTGTGATCCTCAGAATCTATAATTCATGTTATATTTACTGTTCCTAATCTACACTTTCAAGAACGGGGGGTTGTGTCCGTCTGGAAAACCCGGACGCGGCTAAATTCAATGAGGTAAATTGATTGCTTCTGAAGTTTTAACCCCTGGCAGAACAACATCCATGCATACATGAATGCACGATCAAAGGTCCCAGGGATGCAGTCGGCCGACTGCGTCGTCGGCCAACAACAGGGCTAATGCTGCTGTAGACAAAGTAGCAGAACTCCTTTCAGCAGAGACTGTATAACAAGCCTCGCAGCGGAGGCTAGAAGTCTGGCACATCACGCTACGGAGGGACGGCTATTCAGAAGCGGTAATGAAGGAGAACAGGCGAAGAAAACACAGACTGCAGAGACCAACAAAAGCCCAGACTTTAGAGCTGGGGGACAAAAAATATATAAATACATTAATGTGTTCCAAAGTGTCTGCATTTTATTTTTCCCGCCAAAGTAAAATAAATAAATATATTCACTTCTTCTAGCTTAAGGTCTCTTTAGGGGTGACTAGGATGGACGGGACCCAGAATGAGGTGATTAGAGGGACAACACAGACAGGAAGGTTTGGAGAAAAACACCAGAGAAGACAGATTGAGATGGTTTGGACATGTCCAGAGGAGGGACAGTACATACATTGGTAGAAGAATGATCCTAGAGATGGAGCTACCAGGTAGGAGACAAAGAGGAGATTGATGGATGCAGTGAGGGAGGACATGGAGG
>JAFBJS010057811.1:14153-64272 GCA_016785265.1 Paraplagusia blochii
AATGATCCTAGAGATGGAGCTACCAGGTAGGAGACAAAGTGGAGATTGATGGATGCAGTGAGGGATAACCTGTCTCTAGTTAGAGTTGAGGACACAGAGGACAGGGGGAGATGGAAATGGTTGAGAAAAAAGGGACAAGCTGAAAGAAAAAAAAAAGTTCTAGTATCTTTCTGCAGTACATCTCCAGTTTTCGTGGTTACCAGGTTAGGAGCTGATGGATGAAACCTTCAGGTGATCTAAGACAAATGGCATGTAAAAGCCATGCGACAAAATGCTTTAATAATTGCCTCATCAATGCCATCTATTGGGAAAAGGTGGGAATTGCAAAGCAAAAAGGCAGAAGCGTAATCGCAAAATCGAACATATTCTATAATGTGGACAAATTTGGCAGGTCCGGATTGCAAAGCTGAACAGGCCGCATCCGGCCCCACGGGCCTTAGTTTGTCCATGCCTGGACTAGCACTGCATCCATATTAAGCGATTTATTGAGGAAAAAAAGAGTGATGTTGGAGAGGACGGTTGTTCATGTTGTTTTTCTTTCCATTGTTTTGGAAGGCCACTGAGTTCTACAAGGAGGATTCCATCTCTTTTATCCTAGGAATAGTGAATGTACCTTATTACTAATTCTTACACACTGATGAATAGATTATCAATAAACAGGAAGTTTTTTTTTACCCCAATTGTTTTTTCTGACAGCTTCCTTCATTCCCAGGAAGACTTTATTTTTAATATATGTATTGGGTCTTAAGTTAAAAGGGATGACACGGGCTCTACATGGCTTTATCCTTATCCGACTTTGATAAAATATGACAAAGAGAAAGCTTTGCCCTTGAGTCACAACAGAGAGCTGCTGGGTAAAATGAAAAGCCATATGCTTTATAGACACAAACACATCCAGAAAAAAAAGAAAAACGTCAAAGAGAGATGCGGGAAATCTTGAGTGACCAATAAAACCGCTCGGAAAAAGGGTGACACCGCAAAGGCCATATTCATCACGCAAAAGATTTTCAGAAAAGAAGAAAAACACCCTGGAAACGGGGACACTGGTGATGCTAGCTTCAGTGGAGGGCGAGTAAATTAATTAGGCTCCGAACATGAGAGCTGGTGTAGCCACACTGCTGCTTTGTCTGCTCTCTGTCCACGGATAGAGCCAGAAACACTGGGAACGCCGCCAACTACACATCCAGACCATGACTGGGCAAACACGGCTCCCCGGGCCGAGGTACGCACCTGACTGCAGATGCGGCTCCCAAATAAATCACAGGCCTTTAATCAGGACATTTGCAGCAACTAATTCACTGGGAAACGCCGCAAATCATTATCTCCACCGTCCCATTAATCCCAGCTTAAACAGTCATCTTCCATCAACCTGCAACACGGCTCGGAATGACCTTTAAACATCTGCTTTGGACCTTGGAATGTTAACATCGGGGTCTGGTTATGTTTTTGTCGTAGGTAATCCCGGAAAATTATCGTGAAAGCTGTGATTCCCAACCTCCGTCCCGCAGCCTACGAGTGGACCACGAAACATTAATCTATGAGCCGCAGAAACTGATCCAATTTCAGTTGCTCAGAAACCAGATACTGTTTACTAACTGTAAATAGTTGCACTTCTGCCTTATCATTAAGGGGTAACGGCAGTTGGTGGCCTAGTGGTTATGGAAAGGGACTGGGGTCTGCAAGATCCCTGGTTCGAATCCAACTATCACCAAGTAACCGCTGAGGTGTCCTGAGCATGGTTTCGTCCCCACACACTACACCACGGGTGCTGGCTCAGCCAGTACGGTGATGGGTTCAAAGCAAAAAAAACAAAAATAACGTCAGGTCCTTAAGCCAGACCAGTTGAGCGCCACTGCACTAGGTGGCAGCAGAGGGCTAAAAAGATCTGTGCCCTTCCTGAATTCCTTCACTTGAGTGTTCAATGGTTTTGGGTTGGCCAAAGACCAGCAAATCATTAGATAAGATAAAAAGCATTAACAATATAACTATCATTTTTTTTTAGTGACAATTCCTCGGCAGAAGTTAGTGTATCAACGGGTCTTTCCAAATGGCAACATATAGGCAACTGTTCTCCAAAAAGGGTTTAGTTGTCGGCAACTGGACTGGTATTGATGAGCAGTTCAACTTCCTAGGATGGGATCTCAAGGCAGAATGGTCTGTAGCAGACAACTGATGACGAAGACCTCACCCTATAGTCAAGGGCGTTGATGTCTTTCTTCACTTCCGTCACTCCTCTCTCATAGGCAACTGTTTCACTGCATGACTTAGAAAGTACTGCAGTAGCTGAAACAGTAGCCAAGAAAAACTTTTATTTTTATTTGTTTTGCTTTTTTTTTTTTTTACTTAAGTTGATCTTTATCACATTTCTACTCTTATTGGCTGTGACATCCTGAGCGGAGGGAGAAGAGAGAATAATGGATTCATGGCTGCGGCGCCTTTCCTCCAGAGTGCCTGTATGATATTGTATTCCCTCTTCACACCTGGGGATTTGTCCGCTAACAGCTCTTCTGCTGCGATTCTCATGAGGCTCATTTTCGCCGAAGTGTTTGCTTAACATACACGAGGGTGACAAAAAGGAACGGGCTTCGTTAGAGCCACCTCGATGGCTGCGGCTACGAGATTCCGTCGCGTCTCCAAGGCCACAAGGCTGAGGAATCGCCGGCAGAGGCAGCGTCAGCGCCGTGGCCTTGTGCTAAATCTGTCACTGCGATTAGTTCTGACGGCGGCGCTCTCGTTGGTTCATTTAATCATCCGGCAAGGTGTGTTTTTCCATCCTGGTCCTGCAAACACTGACCACAGGGCGTAAGTGAGATACGTGTGGGCTGAGGGTTGCATCCCACGCTGCTGCTGATGATGCTGCTGCCGTCACGCCATCCTTCTCAGACGTGGTGGGAAAAAAAAGAAAAAAAAAAGCAATGGTCTTTAGTGCACACGTAGGCGTTTCTTTTGTGTGGTAATGAATATGAAGAGAACTGAAGGAACATGAGGAGAGGAGACAGAAGTTGTGTAAAAATCCTGGGAGTAAAGGGGAGGACGAGGCATCCTCTTCTGTGCCGCTTACGCAGGTGAAACGCTCAGTGCTGACCTCAGACGCTAAATTTAAGCGCGGTTGCGTGTGCACCAACAGTGATGGCACCGAGCGAGGGGTGAAATACGAACTCAGCGGTTAAAGGGAATCTCCTTGTAGTGCACGAGATTGCATCAGCGTATCAAATCACTACTTCATTTACCTTTGTGCTCAGACTTTTGTTGTTGGCAAATCCCAAAGTTTCCTCTAAAAGCTCTGTTTTCTTACTTGGAGCCTATGAATATGATTTATCTGTAATGGATTCCACGTAGGAGTAGATGAGTTTCAGACGAGAGTTAAACCTCTGAAGGACTCTCTTTCAGAACAAAATCCATACAGACAACAACTTATGACAGTGAGCCTTCCTGTGGGTGGTTATCCGGGTCAGGATGGTGCTACGCTCAGAACAGCTCATTGACCACCTGGCATTGGATGGATACGAACCTGAAGCCTTAAGGACCCAAGTCCACTTCCTCCGCCACTAGGCCGCCACTGCTGCCCGATATAAGAGTCCATTTACGTGCCATTATTACTCTAAATAAGGATATACTCGTCCCTAAGACTGATGAGAGGCAATTACAAGGCATAAAAAGAACACAGTACATGAAGAAATGTACTGTCAATTACTGTAATAACTTGTACTCAAATGTATCCAATGAGGTAAAAAAAAAAAAAACCTGATGCGCTGAGATGCTTACAGAGACGAGATAAGATGATCAGAGAAATGAATATTGGTTGAGGCAGAAAGGGAACAAGATGGATCAGACCTTGGGATAAAGACGCAGAATTGAGAACAAAACATAGTATTTGATGTATTTCTTAATTTTAGTATTTTTCATTCATGGCCATAAGTCATTGGTTGTAGGTATCTATGAATGCTTGTAAATTAGATGTTCATATCTTGGGAAATAAATGTTATAAAATTAATTTATCATTATTATTATTATTATTATACAACTACATCTCAGCACTACAATTATAATATATAAAATAACATACAACTGAGTTACAGCAGGTAAGCAACAAGAAGCTGCCGTGCCTCCCACCCCGGCCATAAAACCTCATGGGGAAATACGCCCCCCTGGGCCTACTATTAATGTATATTAGTAGTATATTTTAGACCAGACCTTTTTGCGCCACGAAGCGGTTAAATGTTTGCTAGCGGTACTTTTTTTCACAGATCGGTCGTTAGGTTGTGGCAGATTATCATTTCAATAAAAAATACCAATGTGTTTAAAAAAAAATGTGTTTTTCTTGTTTTCCAAAAACATCGAAATAGGACTTAGGCAATTATGCAATGAGGCTAACAATATGGGTATGGACCAAGTGAGAGTAATGGCCACATGGGGCGAAGAAAAGCATTATTTCTCTGCGGCCCGGCACCAATTCACCCACGGACCGGTACCGGTCCTCGGTCCAGTAGTTGCGGACCACTGTTTTAGACAAGTTTGGTGGGCCAGATTACAAAGCCCAATGGACCACATTTGGCCCACAGGCCTTAGTTTGCCCAATCTAGTTGCTTTGGAAAATTGGAAAGGAGAGTTTGTGGCAAGAAATTGTGTTGTATTCCATTCCAGGGTGTTTTACTGGGAAGTGAGTTGGATATCAAAGGGGGGATTAGAGTTCCAGACTCCACGGGAACATGTCAGCCAATCATGGTTGAGATGTTTGATCTGGACTTTGTGGCTCCATCGCCACCGTAAGTTTATCTGTTGTGTAAGAGTCTTCCCACAGTGAAGAGGCAGTTTTTTGTGCTCACACACAGACAGATTAAAAGCAGAAGGAGGGAGTCTGTGATTGTTGTGTAACATGTGAGTCAGTGATTAGAACCTGTAGTTCTTATCTAAACCTGCGGGGACAGCAAGGCGCAGCTTCTGTTTTACTGCACGTTATTTGACCACTGTATTCAGCAGAGCTCTCCCACTGAAAAGCTTGGTCATCGAAGCAGAAAATCCTTACATACAACCGCTAAATACTGCATTTATATTCATCAGAACAGTTTTTGGAAAAACAAACTGAGGGTTGAGGGCTGCAACTGAGGCCAACCTGGAGCCGAGGGAAGGTCCAAATGTCAGTGCTCTGAACAGGTGCTTTTACAGAATGGACGCAACAACAAGCTCTTGCCTGGATCGAGAGCTACTGAAAAACGGTCCAATCAAACCTCCTGAGGTCTCACTGGGCGGGGCATGTTTTAACTCATACGGTAAAAAAGGGCTACCCAACATTTGGGAACCTTAAAATCAAATGCTACCATAATCGACCAGAATTAATAGTTAAGAAAGACAAGTGCAGAGCAGGTTGGAAAGTGAAGAGAAATCTCTAGTGGGTTTCATACACCTTGGTGTTGACATTATAGAAGATCTTTCCTGCTCTCATACTGGTTCACAGCATGGTTCACCAGAGGAACGCCTCTGAACGAACCACACTGGAATTTAATTAGACCGAGCTTCCCCGGATCAAAGACATTTATTGGGATCAGTGTCAAGAAAGAGTGGACATCAACAACGCGAGACAGTACGGTTGGACAGCCGCCATCGGTAAGACAAAACAACCAGAACAGGATGCTTAAACTGATGAGTTGTTGGTGGCAGTGAAAGAAAAACGGAGGCGTCATGTCTGAAAGGTTCTAGGTTAACATGGTTTGGAGTGATTTGAGGGATGAAGGTGAAACGGGTTGGATTACGTGAGTGGAGATCTCTGTCAGAAAGTACTAACTGATCGTAACACAACCAGTAACCGTCAATCAATAACCACCCTTACCAGGTGAAGTCTTTACCATTGTAATAGCATTGGTTCAATCTAAGCTAGTTCCAATATACTGTATGAAAACCAATCAATAACTGAGCTCACTTTAGTGTTTTTTCAAACTCTAGCTCCAAAACATTACGGCATTGTAAGAACATTATGTTCTGAAGAGTTCATGGGATGTATAGTTCAGGGTTGGTTCTGGGTAGGGATGTCCAATATCAACTTTTGTCAATTTTGTTCAAACACTTTACTCTCTGATACTAACGTGTACCACTGTACCCCAAAAACTGAGAACCCAAATGCTAATACATCAAATTTGGCAAAACACAGACTTTACGTTATCAGATTTTCATTATCATTGCGTTAATATCGTGTCCAAATTATTGGACATCCTAAGAATTATTTGTGCTCAGGTTAGTGTAGGACTTTAGAGGAAATCTTAAATGGTCTTGTCCCTTAAATTGTCCCTTACTAGTTTTTAGGTCTGCCCTCCCTGATAGACCGAACTGTAAGAACACTGACCCCCAATGACCAAAACCGAGAACTAATCAAGCAAATGTGTTCTAGCACAAAACCCAAAGCCTGGACACTGAGAAAAGCAGGGTCTCATTTTTGAGGTCCTCGATTCAGGGATGTCAACTGTATCTCACACTCAGCTTTTTTAGATTATGGTTAAAAACAAGGTGAAGACAAAACAGAGTTGTCCTGACAATAGGTGCACACATGAGCGTGTTACGTGTCTGTCATTCTTTTGTTGTGGGTACACTGTCCTTGAGGGGACATTTTCCCAAGACCTCTCTGAGGTAGAGAGATTTATGAGGTTGAATATGTTAGCGTTTAGATTAAGGGTGAAGATTAAGAGTAGGCATATGAAAAGTTGGGATGATGGGGGTGAGAGACGTCTCATCTGGGTGAGGAGCTTGCAAAGAACCCAAAAAGAAAAACCTGGTGTGTGTCAGTGTGTCCGAAATGACCAATCAGGAACCGCGGCTGCCGATGCTGCAGCATGTTGCAGAATTCCGAGGTACCATCTACTTTTCTATGCAACACAGTTATTCCTTCAGATGGAGGAAGGAGGTGGGAGAACAGGGAGGATGTAGGGGGTGGTGGTCAGTCACTCTCTCTTACTCACCATATGAGAGCGCCGCCACACAGATGACCAGGCTCCACTTGAAATCCCGTGCACTTGACATGGTAGAAATCCCAGATGGCAGGCGTTAAATCCCAGTTGTTGGATAGAGAAGTAAAATCTTCCAAAGCTTTTCCTTCCAACGCGACGCTGTTGCAGCTTCTCTCCGAAGGCTGAAGTTGGATAATGCGCAACAGAGAGAGACGGAAATCTGTGCGTGTCCCTTCAGATTGTCCTCAACTGTCCATCCACGGCCCCTGCGATGTGTCTCCGCCAATCCCCCAAAATCACAGAGTGTCACATTCCCATCAGCACGGGAGAAGAAAGTTACACCAGTGTCCAATTAAGTCACTGGGAAACCAGGGGCGGGAAGTCACACAGCTGCTCCTCAGGTTGATCCAAGTCCAGGCGCGGAAGCCGTAAATCAGTGGACATTGGTGGCGGTTGACGCGCGTCAACCTGGCGGCAGACAAACGCAGGAAGACTGCGTCTCAAGCGTCGACAGCGAACACCAGGGGCTGCGCCGCTTCCCGGGGGAGTGTGTGGCGGGATTTTTGGGAAGTCTGGCTCAGACACGGCGCGGTGTGTCCGAATTTTACGGACGGTGTCCCTTGCGCAACGCGGTTGTGGAGCGGCGAAGACAAACGCGCCCGGCGGTTCCGCACCGCCGCTGTGTCTCAGCTGGCAACGACTTCTGTGGACGCATTTAAGGAGAGAGGAGGCAGAGGAGGAGATGAAGGGTGGAAGGATGGAAGAGGAGGAGAAGAAACATTCCAAAGATGACCGACCGGTGCTGGTTCAGCCGCAGCCGCGTCGGTCCCTCAGCCGTGAAGGGTATCACCAACGCGCGGCGGGAAAAAAAAGACGACTTTAACGCCTCTCCGCTGGTTTTACTTTATCACATTAAAGCAGCAGCAGCAGCAACATCATCATCTCCAGAGTCTGACGCGCAGCCAAGTCACACAAACTCCTCTCTCCTTCCTCTCTGAGGATCAGTAATCAGGTGGAAATTGATCCCACATGTGTCCGCGCCGCTGCTGTGAACGCGCAGGTGCGCGGATGATCGGGGCTCGAGTCTCCACTTGACACCCCCTCTGGTTCCAGTCTTGGGGCTCTCACGGTCCGCTCCAAACTAAAATGTGCTCACCTTATAACACGGTCAAGCGCAGACCGATTTGGTGAAGTGCCAAGAGCTGGTAAAACCCCAAATTCCGGTCAGCCCTTTCAAAATAAGACAAACTCAACCCGTTGGGTGAAATTCTGAACGAAAATGTGCAATAGATCATAAAAGTAAATAATTTATATTATCTAATTGATGGGAATTAATTACTATAATGTAATTGCAGTGAGGATTAGCTCGTAAAAAAGGTTAACATATAGTTGTTTAAGTATAGTGAATATTTACTATATTAAATATATAATTAAAAATATATATCATTCAATTCAGTAAAACGGAGCAATACAGATATGAAACATACTATATTGATTTTTAATTTATTTCATAATGTGCAATGAAACCATTAAGATACACAAAAATAATTAACAAAAATTTCTAATATATTTTAATAAAAAAGAATAATCAACAGTTATAAACAATAATAAAAAATATATGAAACTTTATGAATACAAACACAACACACATAATGCATTCCCCCTTCCGTGAATGCCTCAACAAATTTTATTTGCAAGACGAAATATTTCATTAGATAGAAATCACATATAAGTATGTATTATAGTTTAAGTAACTATATAAAATACAAACATATCATTTATATTATCTGGTTAATAATAAGAAAACAATTTAGTTCCTTTTTCTTCTGCTGAATCTTACAAATTTCAGTTCAATAGAATATAAACATATGATTTTATTACTATGTATTACTAATGTTTCCTCTTATGTACCTTTCATGCTGTAATATTTTGTTCCTCTAGCCATAAGCCCCGACTTTAGATTTTTAATATGCTTTTATTTCGAAGGGACTTTCTCCTGCTTCTGCTCTTGTCTGTGTCCATTGCAGACACATTGACGTTAGAAAAGCCAGAGCATTGAGGAATAAAATAATCACCAGTAAACTTTACCTTCCACCATCATTGGAGAAAAAAAAAACACCAAAGAAAAATGAGCGACTGAGTCATGCTGAGTCATGTAAACTTCTGCTGACTCACTGTTCACTGGCTTTTATTCTCGAAGGTTGTCCACAAGACCGTGGAGCACATTTATTTACTATTTGAGGTAAATTGAAGGTTAAAATAACCATTTTGTTCCCAAGACTTAGAACAGAGTGTGTGCCAGAGAAGAATCTATGAGTTATGTGTTCCCAAAGAAGGGAACAGCCAATAGAAACTTGAATGACGTCAGACCTGGAATAAAACAAAACAGTTTAATTTATTCCACAAAAAGGAGAAGAAGAAGATCAATGTATGTTTAATGAAACAATTTTTTTTGATACATCATCTGGGGTGAGATGCTGGTAGAACGTCCAAATCATCCATCAAGACGGCGAGAACCCCTTCAGGTCCTGGTGGCGTAGAATCAGGGCCAGCGTGCAAAGTAGAAATTCAGCAGACGCTATAATAAAAGAGGCCGCCCCACATGGAGAGATGCTGATTTAAGACAAAATTTTGACTTGCCTCCTCCATTTCTCCCCAGAGCTGTAGTGTAGTCAGCAGCTGTTCACACCCAGCAGTGGGAGACGGTGGAGGGAAAACATGGACCAGAAATTAGCCATAAAAACCAGTCCACCAGGACTTGAAATCCTGAAGCTTTGTTGTTGAAACAAAAATGTAAAAAAAAAAAAAACTGGACGTTAAAGTGACAAAAATTAAAAATTAAATAATAATTAAATTCAAACAAAAACACTTAAGAAAATCCAATATGGAGGAAGTGATACATCACTTCACGCAGCAACTTTCAAACTCTATATTTAACCCATCATCCAAGTCAACAGTTGGCATCTCTGAGCACCAGGGGAGCAGTGGGTGGGGGCAGTGCCGTACCTTGGCAGCTGGTGGAACATTCAGGGGGGGATAAAATATATAATTTTATTATAAAAAAGTTAATGTATAGATATAAAGTCACAACAAGTACATACTACTGCATATTGACTTATCATATACATACACACTGTAAATATATGTACATATATACATTATGTAAAAAAATATATGCACTCATATTTATAGCATATATTATATGATGAGTCAATATATTGAATCATATATACTATACACAATATAAATATATATACATATACTGTACATATATTTACAGTATGTATTATATGACAAATCAATATGAAGCAGAAACATAAATAGCTGCCTATTGATTCATCATATATACTGTATACACACATTGCAAATATATCTATATACACAAACATATATTTACAGCATATATGCAGCAAAAACAAATTGCTGCACATTGACACATCATATATACACACTGTAAATATGTGTGTACATATGTATATATATATACACGCATTCATAATGTATATTAGGAAAATATGTAGCAAAAACATATATATTACTGCATATTGACTTACTGCAAATATATGTATACATATAAGTGAAACATATATGTATATTTCTATACACACACATACATGTGGTTACAGCATATATGTATATGTATATGTATATGTATATGTATATATATACATATATGTGTGTGTGTGTGTATATATATACGTATATATATATATATATATATATATGTACGGGTCACTTCCCCATTAATACAGCTGTGGACAGAGGAGGACTGTAATTCCCAGTGTCAGTCGTAGGTTAATTATCTTTACAGTGAAAGGCGGCGTTGATATGGAATTGGCATAAATGTCAATCTTGAACTTACGTAAATGAACCATAATGGCTCTGTTTCCTACATGACACGGCAGCAATTAACTACATTGACTTCAAGGAGCAGTGACACCTCAGGAGAAGAAAGGTAGGAACTAACAGAGTGTGTGAGATCCCTTCATTTGAAATGATTGAAATATGTTCAAGATATAATGGAAACAAACATGGTGATTCCAAAATATGGAATCGTCCATCCATCTTCATCTGCTTAACCATGAGGAATTTCTTTACCTTTTAAATGGAACACACAAAGAGCTTTGTACAGAATGCAAGCTTAAAATAGGCAAAAATAAATAAATACAATTCCACACAAAAATGTCATTGTCAAAACTAAATATATTGTCCAAACACTTGATTTTACCGATGTCCATTTATGCTGCCGTTTGTCCCCAAACCTGAGGTAAACGTCTCAGAACTTTATATGCGATTCCAGTAAATTTGACAAAATCCATAGATGCGTTATTGAATTTTGTGTTATCGAATTATTGGAGGAAAAACCATTATCAGTCTTACCCCTAACATCCCATAATTATGCTAATATTAGGCTGATGACATCATCCCTAATATCATCAAAAATAGGCTACAATAGAGAAAACAATTGCCTCATGCAAGCGAAGGCTGTTCTAGGCCCGATGAGTCACCATAGCAATGACATCAACCACACCTGCAACAGCAGCAGCGAACACAGCAGCACATCTGATGGCAGGAGCAGTTTGCTGTAGCCCCATCAGGTGGAGCAGCAACTTTTAGCACCAGCAGCTCACAGAGCAGCAGCTAAGGAGCAGCAGATTGCCTGAGTGCAGTAGCAGCAGCAGAATCTCTCGCCCCTAGCAGCAGATTAGCAGTAGTAAAAGCGGCTGACTCAGCAACGGCAACTTCAGCAGCAACAGTTCAGACACAGCAGCTACAGCAACATTGTGAGCAGCAGCCAAAACAGGAGTGTACGGTTCCATGGTTTTGCAGCAGCAGCGGCAAGAGCTGATTGATAGTGCAGAAACTTTGGGAGCATCAATTTAGAACGTCACCCCACGCTTGGAGCAACATTGGGAGAATAAACAAGTATTTCAGAAGTGGTCAGAAGAGGTCAGTACTTTAAGCCTTGGCATCTTAGCTGGCTTCAGTTCAGCATCTGCAGCTTCTTGAGCAGTCAAAGCTTCAGAAGAAGCAGCAGATGTACAGTACATGCACTTGAAGAGAAGTACATGCAGAAGCAGCAATTTCGACAGGTCAACTTTGGCTCTTTTCTGACCTCATCTGTTAATCTGTTTATCACCAAAGCAAACAAGAAGGGCCAATACTTGATGCAGTCCCACCTCCACCTTAAAGTCTTCTGTCCTTCCAACAGCCCACCTTACCACTGTTGTACTGTTCTCAGACATATTCTGCACCAATCTAACATACTTCTCTGCCACTCCTGAATCCATCATACAAAAGATTTTGTTGTCTTGCATCATTGTTTTGGCATTTTTTTATGCTGAATGCCCTTCCTGACACAACCTTCACCATTTATCCAGGCTTGAGACTGGCACCAAAAAAAACGCTTGCGCTCCCTAGTGGCTGGTTTAAATTTTTACTTCTCACTATAGATTCAGTCACACTATTGTCTCTAATCACTACTCTTATTGCTACGCTACAACATCCATGACAGCAACTGTTGCTGTCAAAAACACAAAGACGCAGTAGATTTGAGGGCAGTACTTTCAGCCAAAGCCTCTTAGCATAGCTTCAGTACTGTAGTATTTGGAGTGGTAGCAGCTTCAGAAGTAACATCTGTAGCCTCTCTAGCAGACCAAGCTCCAGGAGAAGCAGCTTGAAGTAGAGGCAACTTCAACTGTATGCTTATGACCTCTACTCCTTTACTACTATATTTGTACTGGAATAAAAGTATCTGCAGTACCAGTGATTTTATCAGGTACACTTCAGCAGCCCCTGCTGAGCTGAGCCATATTCCTACAAGTACTTTCCAATACTTGAAGTGTTTAACCATCTGTTGAGGCAACAGTAGATTCAGTCGCAGTGCTGTCAGGTACCATTGTTGTACCGGCAACATTATTGTTGGTGCAGCAGGATCTACAGCGGCAGCAGGTGAAGCGGCAGGTGGTGCTTTTCTTCTTTTAGGCCAGCAGATTGTGTGTACACTGGGAACGAGACATCAGCAGGTGTGTCTGCTGATGATATCTGAAGAAATGTACGATAATAATTCCTTTGCAGGATGCCGATGAGCATGCATTTCTTGGGGGCAGGGGGTTTCTTTGCAAACTCACCACTAGATGCCACTAATTCTCAAAGACGCACCGTTAAAAACTGTAGAAACTGTATCAAACAGAGGTGTGTAAATAACCACGCAGTAAATGATGTTAATGTATAAGTGCAGCTCAGGAAACAAACTGAGGAAACTGTTGACTGTCGTTGCCGTGAAGACCCTCAGATGCATCACTGCGTAAATTAACCCCACGTCTACTTCCTGTCCGTTCCGCACTTGGCAGCCGGAGAACGTGTATCGACGGAGCTAAATCACAGCGATGGCGTGAGATACGAGACGTGCCATAAATAATAAAATAAAAGAGCAGGGATAGGGAGAATCAAACTCCTTCTCCCTAACTTCAGCTCTAATGAGAGGAGCCGCTCAGGCTCTGTGGACGCCGTGGAGAATTGACAGCAGACGATTGACGACAAAGTTTTAATTGCTCTCAGAGTGGGTTTTAGGTCTGGGGTCACAGACAGCGGAGTCAGTTAAGGTAAGGTGACGTTAGATCTGCGCCGGTCTGAAGATATGATGATAATAATGATGAGGGACGGCCTTAGACGGCCCCCCAGAGGTGAAATCAAGGCTGGGTTGAAATAAAGACACGAATTAATGGGATAAAGGGGTGACATCGATTTGTGAAATACAGTGATTCCCCAACTACTGGGCTGTTACGTTCCAAGACGCAGCGCAAGGCGGGATAAATCGAAAAGCAGAAGCAAGATGTAGTTCATTCTTTCTTCTCATTTCGGCTTGTACCTTTTTCAGGGGTTGCCACAGCGAGGCAACCAAGGAATCTGGTTTCCCTTCCTGAAGCATCCCTCACCATTTATCTGGGCTTGGGACCAGCTAAAATCAACTAAAATCTTTACCAATATTTACACACCAACCTGCACAACAGTGATTCCACCTGTTGTTCCTTGAATACAATGTCAACACTTATGGTTATTCCTGCTTTTTTTCCCCTTTTGACCTCTTGTTGTTCCTCCTTTCTTCAATCCGTCTCGCCATCCTCCTTTTTTTGCCCAATCCTTCTCTGTTTGTCTTTCTTTTTTGTATCTTCCATCAGTTCCTCCTCCTTCTCTTCATCTTCACAAACAGTTAACTAAATGATGAAATGTATTCCCTCCCTCGTCTCCTCTTCACCCGCTGATTAAAAATCTGTGTGTTTACAGCTTGTTGTTGTGCGTCTGAGCAGCTTCATAAACTTCCACGCGGCTCTTCTCTTAAACCACTGCATTTCTTCCATTTACATCACAACGGCGCCACCTGCTAACAGCCATCATGTCGTTCGGCAGTAAACATGGCGGCGTATCGCCGAATCTGTGCAATTATCGCCAAACACAAACCCGCAGCTGCTTTAACAAACTCCTAACATGTGACTTCCTCTCTCTCTACATAAAGTATTTCACAGATGCAGCCGGTCTGTGCAAATGTTGAAGCAGCAGACGGAGTTTTTCCAGACAATTAAAAGCAGCGGTGGTGGCAGCCCCTGGAGACGAGCGTTGGCTCGGTGCTAAAACTAACCGTTTCAGCACATTCATTCACTCCTGAGGGCTAAAGCAGGAGAGTTTTTTGGGAGGGAGCCAGTCAGCACCAAGACCTGCTGCTTACATTTATGACAAGATTGTCTGCGATGGAACAAAGGCGGGGAAAGTTTGCATGACGAGTCCTCAGAGTCTAAAGAAGCTGGTGAGAACAGCGAGCTCTGATCTGGGGCTCCTGACGTTTCACCCAGGAGAAGGATCATAAAAGTTTCTGATCCGCAAACGGTGTGGGTGTAAAGTTTTTATATTGAGTTTTGCAGGATTAAGTCAAGAAGGAGGCTGAGGGGGAAAGATTTGGAATAAAAATATCTAAGGTACGAAAAAAGTCCTCAAAATAACTCATCATAGGTGTCAGTCCAGCTGTTGGAATGGGTTAAACACACAGCAGCAAAGATCACTAAGGACCTCTAATAATATTGGACGGCCGAGATTAAGATATACTGTATATATAAATATATATGTAAAATTTGTAAATTCGATGTTTTTCCAATGATAATGAAAAATCAGAGAAACCTAATATCTTTAGGGGTTTGGATACCATCGGCAAAATCGTATATAGACAATAGTTAATATCAGGACTTTGAACCAGTTCCAGGAGCGAATCCGAAAATGTAAAATGTAGTTCCTGAACAGAAATGTTCGTAAACATATTCTTGTACGTATTTTAAAATAGTGGCAAACCATTTATACCTGTTTTATTTCGTTCTTCCGAAATCCTGTGTAGCCTACAACCGGAGTTTGTTCGTCTCCTAAAAAGTCTATGGGAGCCAGGGCTTTGAACAAGAATATTTTGCCAATGGGTTCGGAACAGAAACGGTATTTTAACGTTGCTGGTTTTGGGTTCCACCATGACAGTGACGCCCCTGAACCGGTTAGAACTAAAATAATGTCCCTGGGTAAGTTTAGGAGACAAAGAAATTTGATTGTGGGCTACACAGGAGTTGTAAAGAACAAAATATAACAGGTGTTACCATCTTTAGATAAGCATTTCGTAAATGTATATGTTCCCGATTTCTTTTCTTGACATAACATTTTAAATTACCTTAAAAAAAGAAGTCTCAGAAACAGCAGTTTGCAGGTCAACACTGTTGCTGACCCTGGCAAGACATTAAAGATTCAACAATAAACAGTGTGGCAATAAAGTTCTACTGATAAATTATCCATGTCATATGAGAATTAATGTACTGAATATACGGTTGACATCAATACATGATACACTCATTCATTATTCACGGTGGGTCCGACACTGACCAGGACCTAAATATTTATCACAGTCCAGTTTGTGTTTAAGTCACGAGAGAGCCAAGATATAATGTGATTGTTAAAGAAAATATTAAATAAAAGGCCAAGGAAGTAAAAAGGGCCAAGAAGATAACATCACCCCGACAAAACTCCTGACTCATATAAAAACACATTTTCTGTTATATCTCTTTTTGTTGTTGTTGTTACTGCTAATGCTTCTTGGTGGCTGCCACATGCAATTAAAACTTAAAAATATTACGAATTTCCGTAAAACACTAATATCCTTGCTAAACATATCTGATAAGGATTAGGACCAAAGACCTGTTACAGGATCTTTAAAAATACTTTTTAAGACATAAGACTTTCAAACAAGTGCTCTCAAAAACACATTTTTAAATTGCTACTTTACTACACAACCCATTATTCTATCCGTCTGTGTCTTAAATTCAACGGAAATAAACTAAAATCATCCACACGGCAGCCGTGGTCCGGGCTATAGTCTGCGGCAAACAGCGACATAAATGAAGAAGCTGTAACCTTGTTTCTCATTCGTGCATGAAGGAATTACTGACAATTTAATGTTGTTCCCCAGGCTGTCGGAGTAAATATGTCCAGTATTGTAGAGCTGAAAGCAGTGATGACTGCGGGGCTTTATTAAAGGCCACTTATCAAGGAAGGAAATCCAATGTTTGGTCACTCGCAGGAACAAAATGAAAAGTTCTTGATTTTCTGCAGAGATAAATGTGTTTCTGCTCGGGAATTGACAGTGAAATTGTTACAGCGTCTGGGATTTCTCCCTGCAGTTTATCACAGGACGCTTCATTGGATATGTCGACTGTGGTCACTTTAAAACTAAAGGCTCATGTGGGAAAAAAAAAATCTTTGTTTTTTTTTCCCCTTTTTTTACTTTGACATACAAATAAAACCTTATAAAACAAACTATAAAGTGCGTGTTTTATTGACTTAATTAGTACTTACATATTAAAAGTAAATGTCTGTGTGGTATTTATCATATATAATTATAAAAATAACAGTTGAAACCATGCATTATGTATGTCTTTGGTTGCCAGTAGAGGGAGTGTTATTAAATGAAGTTATCGGTGAGTGAAAATATGTTTCACCATGCGTATATTTCTATTATATATTATCAGCGATTACTGTCACTCTTATTGGCATTTGCTGTTTGTCTTTTTTACATTTCAGTGTTTAAAAAAAATAGATCTTTTGTAAGGCCAGGTTTTTGGTTTGACTCTTGCGACTTTATTTGTGTTGCTTACATGGAGTTTGGAGCGATTACCAACTCACTATCGCCTGTGATAATCAATCAAGTCAGTTGTGAGTATATAGTGGGTGTATCATGGCAGGGCAAGTGCAGTACACATTTGACATGGTCTTGTAGTATACCATAGTATCTTACCACCTGTGAGTAAGGCAAACTAAGGCCCGGGGGCTGGATGTTGATCGCTGGGCTTTTTAATTTGGCCCGCTGAACTTGTCCAAATTATACTATTAGTCGATATTATCATTATCATTCTGCGTTTTCCCTGCAGTGTCATCATTTCTCCAATAGATAGTGTAGAAAATGCTAAAAGCATTTCACACTTATGCATGTCTTTTCGATCAATTTGCTCCAGACCCATGTGTATACCATTTCCAGTGGACTCACCACCTGTAGCGAGCCTCACAGTATAGTGCAGTGTGATTTGGGTGGCAGTCATGGAGACTGTTGCCTGTGCAATTGGGGAACAGATAAAAGGATGAAGAAAGACACATAGAACTTTATGAATCCCTCTGGAGTTTCCTTCAGGAAATTAAGATGAATGAATGAATGTATACAGTACTGTATATAAATGGGATGTTGTCCTTTTTTCCTCAGTAACAGGAAAACTTTTCCCATATCTGTTTCCAGCAGTGAGATTCTGCTCCGGAGCACCAGGAATGAATGGAATGTGAAGATTAGAAATTGGAGCTTTTTTTCCCAGGGTAGGAATGACAGCAGATGAGCACAGGTGTGCGGAGGTTTAACAAGCAGTTCTTTATGACGGGGCCATCAGCGCTGACTTTACGCAATCATGTCGATCACATCAGACATTTTACCATCCGCTATCAGCCGGGACACTCTTCGACTGTGGAGTTGGTAAAGATTGTACTGTACGCTGTATTATTTTCTCTCCCTCTCTTTTACAGCCACACAGAAAGGGCTTCTCATTCACCACCGCCACCCCTGCCACCGCGCCGCCCTTCCCTCTATTTCTTCAAGGAGCGTGTGTAATGACATTTGCTGAACAGAACAGGAAAATGTACTCACACTTATCCAACATTTCCTGAATAAAGTGAGTATTGCTGTTCAGGGGCCAGTGGACTAACCTCCAATTTTCCAGCCGACTGTTCGAAAATCTCCCACTTGGCACTTTGCTCTTTGAATCGTTTCACAGACAGGAATCTGGACCCACGTATTCAAATCAAACCAAACATGAGCCAGACCTACAGATGTGAGATGATTTAAATGTGGAGGATGATATACAGTGGCATAATGTCCCCTGAGATGAGAAACCAGGTCTTTGTGCAACAGAGAAGACCATGACGACCATCAACAAAGGCAGAACGGACACCGAGATTCTCTCACCTCTTGTCTTGTTAGCAGTGTCAAGGCTGATGAAGTCACATGGTTCCACATTCATTTATCTTCTTATTTGTTAATAGGTCTCAGGGCAGCAGTCTCCACCACTGCCACTAAAATCACCAACTGCAAAAATAAACAAAACCAGACAGAGCGCTTTCAGAGGAGGACACCTCTGAGTCAGTCCAAATTGCAGCAACAGTGCCTGTTTGGGCTACAATAATGAAAAAATTGTTATTTTTAAAATACCATAACAAAATTATTATAATAAAATTTCATTCATAAAAGTATAAGTAATTGATAAGTTCATACGCAGCTACCGCCTCCTTTTCCATTCCATCACACTTATGCCAATTGCGATGGCTAGTGTATATGCTATCTTCTGGATATTTACGAACATGTCATAACATGGTCCTACTCATAACTCAATGCATGTGATTTGCCGAAACAACTGTCAAACTGAAATAGTGCCCCCACTGGCCTGAACTGCGCAGGCCTTTGTTATAGTCAGAGAAGGCCCTACAAGCATTTGGACAAAAATTGTGATTTGTCCATTTCCATTATCAACTCAAAAATATGAGTGCAATTTTTTAACAATGGCCTTAGAATTACTACTATAGAAATTCTCACAATATTTTTTTCTTTTACCTCTTCTGATGATGACTTGAAGGCCCTTACATTACTCTAGCTCAGACATTAGCCTCCTCATCCATTCACCCAAAGAATAAACGTCCATTAATGCCTTGCAGAGAAAAATGTGAATCCCATTTGCCCACTGGAACAAACTAACTGGTTTCCACTTCTATTAATTTTATGTGAACTTAATTAAACGCCTACGGCTCAATCGAACCTCTTCCTCCATTAGAGTGTTTATTGTCATTTTTAGAGTTGTTTTTCCATGTCTGGCCTGCAGCAGAAAATAGTTGTGGAACTGACACATTTAAGCTGAACCTGCCTCATAAGCCAGGGCTGTAGAGCTTGGGCATAGACTGGACTTGACAAATAATTCATGACTGTAATAAGTCAGGTGGAGGCTTCACATCATGACGGGAGTTTGTTTAGAGCACAGACCACAGTGCAGTAAAAGAAGATGCTCAAGGTTGTTGCGAAGGAAAAACTAAGAAGCATCTAAAATGTTATGTATTATATCAGTCAAAGAACAAAAGGAAATATAATACAAATGTGGAAAAAATATATACGTATACATACATACATATCAAGATATACATACATATATACACATACTGTATATAGACATACACATATGTAAACATATACACATATGTACACTTATATACACGTACACATATATACATATGTACATGTATAATAATAATATATAATAAATATATCTACTAATTCATAAAACATAAAATAAGGATATTGTTTACTTCAATTCCAAATATGCAAATGTACATTTATTTACTAATAGTATTTTTTTTTTTGAGGAAAAAATGGTGTGTGGTTGAAAAGGGTTCTGCTTTAATTTACCGTCTCAATTTCATTTGCATCTATATGAAGGGTGGTACACGGTATAGAGTATTACCGTATGATATATAGTTGTGTACCCCGTGTGACTCATACGTGATCTCGTTATTGTTGCTGTACACTACTCAGCTGTCAATAGGCGTTCATTGCGGTTGCTCTTCCTCTCCAGTTGATGGCAGCAGTTCTGCTGAGGAAGGGTGCAGGTGGTGACTGCGAATAAAGAGAGGAATGTTCAAGAGGCAGAAGAAGAAAGGCACCTTCAGCTTCAACCTACATGGCACACAGTATATTCGCCTCAGAATTCTATAAAATATTAAAAAAGAAAAACACGATACATAGAGGACGGTACATACATGTTTCTCGTACACATGTATTCACTGTTTTGTTTTACCCAAGTAGTAAAGAAAATTGTTGGTCTCAAATATAGACTTTAAAATTGATGCTTTGAGACAATTGATGTTCTGAAAACTCAAACAATATTTAAAAATAAATATTTGTGTGGTTTCAGGGGTGAAGTGTTTAATAGAGCCAGATATAAGTCTTTTTGGTTAACTTTATGTCTGGTCTTTTAATGTTTTTGTACATATTTAACTTTTAAGAACATATAAAATGATACTTTTCCAATTATTTACGCTTGCCAGTGACGCAAAACGAGGCGACTCTAAACCTTTGTTGGCTGAAAACAAACTTATATATTAATTTATTTACACAGAAACTATCTGAAAAGAAGTTACGCATTGTTCCAAAGTGCGTTTTAACCGTAAAGGGCGTCATTTAAAAGGCTGCAGCGAAGTCATATGCTCCATCATTGGCGTGGCATTACAGAGTCTCATATTTCCGGATGTTCCGTGAAGCAATCATCTGCATTACTGTGAAGGGAGCTAATGCTACATCCGTGAACGCATCAGCTTTGTCAACATGCACTTAAAGGTGTTTTTCTATCATTTTGCCGTTAGTTTTCGTTGCTTAACTTCATCCGAAACGCCTTAGCCAATTGAAATGGAGCGTCTTAACGAGCCGAGTTAGTCAGGTTGGTGTTTTTATCCATTTTCCCCTTGTGTCGTCGCCAACAATCAGTTATAAGAGCTAACCAGAAGGAACTAGCCGCTGTTAGCCGCCGTAAACATGGCGATCGTCCCCGGCTCCTGTGCCCGGGTGAACGGCTCCAGAAACGGGCCCTCCATGTCAGTTACACCCTCGGGCTCCTCCGGACAGTCTCAGCCCATGATAGCAGTGTGGGAATGGCAGGACGACTTAGGCTTCTGGCGGCCGTACAGCGGCCAGGTGAGTGCCTACATCGAGCGGTGCCTGTCTCCGAGGGGGCCCAGAGGGGGAGCAGCGGGACCGGGCTGCACAAGCATCTGCCTCGGACAATCAGACCCCAGCTTGTCGCCTTATCTTATCGACGTACCGAGCCTCAAACAGTTTCGCCAGGATACAGGTGAACTCATCCCTCTGTGCGTTATTGTTATGGTGTTAGCAACGTAGTATTAGCTCGCAGTGGTAGTGTTGTTTGACTGTTTCCACTTTACAGTTCACGCAGTTACAACCATAGGTTGATACAGTGCATTATACGTCACAATTGTTAAGAATGATAAGCTGATGTTTGTAAATATTAGTGTTAAGTTTCCAAATTAATGTAAATCACTTGGATATTCAGTAAATTGAACGATGATGTTTGCAGGTGACATTGTGAGAGTAGGCAGTGCAGTGAGAGTAGGCAACAACTAGAAGAGAACCTTGAGAGGTGAAGGTTTGGACCAGAGAGAAGAGGAATGAAGGACAGACAGAGTTATGTGTGTGAATGAAAGGGCGAACAGTGGACTGGTGAGGTTACAAGGAGCAGAGATGGAGAAAGAGATGGAGAAGGAGCAGGAGAAGATACTGAAGATCAACTTTCCGGAGCAGTAGAGGGAAGATGAGAAGAATAGAGTGGAGTCAGGATGGAACAACTGGAGAAAAGAGTCAGGAGTGATCTGTGATAGAAGAGAGTCAGCTAAGGTGGAGGGAAAGGTTTACAGGACAGATGTGAGACCAGCCATGATGGATGGATTAGAGACACTAGGAATGGGTAGAAGACAGGAGACAGAGCTGGGGGTGGAGGAGTTAAAGATGCTGAGATTCTCTTCAGCGTCTGGACAGGATCAGGGATTAGAGGGACAACAAAGACAGGAAGGTTTGGAGAAAAAGCTAGAGAAGCCAGATTGAGATGGTTTGGACATGTTCAGGGAAGGGACAGTGGATACGTTGGTAGAAGAATGATCCTAGAGATGGAGCTACCAGGTAGGAGACAAAGAGAAGATTGAGGGTTGGAAACGCTGTGGCAACACCTGGGGAAAAAAGGAAAAGAAGAAGACTTAGATATTCAGTAAATCATCAAATTCTTGTTAATTATTTTATCCTTACACTGTGACAGCTGTATCTACTGTATATATTGTAGCTGAATTTCTGGTCCTTTTTCCCTCCTACAGGAAAGACACGGTCAGTACGACGGTCTCTGTTTGCCCAGTCCTCAGGCCTTGGCAGTGGTGTTTACTGGGAGTGGGCCAACGATGAAGGTGGCTGGACTACATACGAGACAAGAACCTCTATTCTTTTGGAGCACAGCTACCAGGCCCGACAAGGCACCGCCGACCTGGGCCCTCACGGTTATAATTACATAGTGGACCTCACGTCTCTCTCTCAAGTTAACAAAGCCACAGGATTCAGGCGTCAGGTGCGGCGCCAGTGCAACCTCCCCTATCCGCTGGCGTCCAACGGCCCCCCGGCCATCCCTTCAGGACCCGCCTGTTCATGCCAACAGTGTTTGAGCCACAGCAGCACGGGGCCAATTTCCAGCCGCTCGCGACATTCGTTTTCTTCAGGAAGTCTGAACAGGCCCAGCCTCCAAAGCACGGGGAGAGCTGTGGCAGCGCACCCCACCTCTGTGTATTCGCCTTACCCCAGAAGACCCCTCTCTGTTGGTGGGGTGTCCTGGGGCAACTCCTGGCCTCCACCGCTCCCGGGAAGTCAAATGTCAGCTCCGATGCTGAGCACTTCTGCCAGTGCTAATGGGCTGAGGTTAGTGTCATGTGAGGTGTCCATTAGTTCTCTGTCTTTGTCTTCTGGTCCATGGTACCACTTTGAACCTGTGAGATAGATAGATAGAACTTGAGTAATCCCTCCCGCATTAAATGTCTTAAAGATTCCCAAGGATCAATAACAGTTTTGTTTTAATTGCCTAGTTCACTGGTTGAAGTGGTTTTCCGTGTCAACTAACTGTAACGTTCTGCTTCCCCTGCAGTGTTCCCTCCATCCCCGTGCAGCTGAATGGATCCACCAGCGTCAGCTCCGCTCTGGCAGGTAAACATCTAAAGTTAAACTGGGTCTGTCTGGTTCTGCACCACATTGACTTTTATGACCAGAATAAGAAGTTTATGTGGTTTACGTGCAACTCCTCTGCATTTGCCATTTTGGTGTCTCTCTGTAAAGGAATAATGGGAGGGAGGGGGAGTTAGAAATAACGAATGCACTCCTACAGCTTGGCAAAAATGAGGAGAAGCATAAAACTGACAGTAGGAAGGAGCTGCAACTGGCTTTTATGGCTTAGGCCATGGGATTATTGAAGACAAAAATGATTTATATTGTAAGTACAGAACACGCCCGACTTTTTATTGGGTTGGCAGTTTGGACGAGGCATTTTGTACGCCATGATGCTGCAAGTTTTCCCAACAGTTTTATTATATTATTAATAAAGCTAAAGTATTTCAGGGCCAACCAAGTTCTAGTAATTCCCATTGATGGTTTTTGATTGTTGGTAATTCTTCTGGAGTCCTGAGAAACTTCTCACATCTGGACGCTCTAGAATTGTGGTCACCTTGTAATTTCTCTATGGAACCTAGGAACCTTTGTGTGACAGGCCAATCAAGACCCTCTAAACATTGAATAATACTAACAATATACTGAAGCGCTTTCAAACTCAAATTGTCCAACAACAGTAGAACATACACAACAGAAAAGACTTGTATCAAGTTTTTACACCTGATTTTAGTAAATGTGACGACAGTCATTAGTGATGGTACGAACTCCAGCAGAACTTACCGAAATGTAATTAGCTATGGCCACATGACATTAGCTAAAGTACGGTTCCTCACACACCTGTAGATCGGAATCATTTGTCTACGTCTGCGTCCTGATGATGAAAGTTATAAGAAATGTAGCTGTAAAACCAAATATGTTTCTGTTGTCAGTTTAAGGTCTTTTCTGTCCGCGGCTAAGGTCTAAGCGACACCTGCACTGAATGGTTCATAGAATGTCATTAGCAGCCTCTTCTGGCAGCTGTTGGTGGGCGGGTTTTAAACTCCAAGTTGACTGTTGATTGGTAGGCAGCAGGGAGAGGTTCTTGAACTTTCAGAACTTATCTTTTTTAACTAAATCTTCTGCATAAAGGCATGGATACTATCCTAGCTTGATGTCATTTTAAAAACATTATCCTATCTCATATATTAAGAAGATGCAATTTTGACCCTAAGCCTTAAAAATCCTGATTATTTTCCAGGGCTTTTCTGTTTTTTTAAACTTTTTTTTGTAAAAGGCATATTTTCAAAGATGTCACTCATACATTGTGGTATTGTCAGGTTTTTGTCCTCGTCCTTCATTCTTTGTGCCCTAGTAATAATGGTGGAGTAGATGTGATGGCAGGATGAACCCCAGTTCTCCTCCACACCTACAATTTATGATGACACTAACACTTAAGACAACAAACCTTTGGACTTCTGCTTTGGAAGCATGAGCTTCAGCCCATTTCTCATTTCTCCTTGTTTCTTCTTGCTTCTCTTTCTCACGTCTCCACTCGCTGTCAACCCTCAACTCCCCTCATGTCGCCCCCGCCCACTTCAAAACCCCAACCCCGCCCTGCAACCCATCCACCCAACCACCCTGCTTCACTCCAGGCATGGCCTCCATCTTGATGTCGGCAGTGGGTCTCGGCGTGCACTTCACCAACGCCCCCCTCCCTCAGCAGCAGCATCCGCAGCAACATCTCCATCAGCAGCAGCAGCAGCATCCTGCTCCTCTTTCTCTTCCTCCGCCTCCTCCTCTTCTACCTCCTCCCCCTCCTCTCCTGCCCTCAGCCAGCAGAGGCAGCAAACCCCTCAGCAGCAGCAGCAGCATCAGCAACAACAACAACAGCAGCAGCAGCAGTTCAGTTAGGAGGGCAAAGAGGCAGCACAGGAGAGGTAGCTACCAACCTCTACAACCAACACCACAACACCACCTTCACCCACCACTACAGGCCTGGACACCATGTCACTGACCATCATCATCATCATTCACACTTCCATTTGTCCTGTCAAATCATTCAACCACTGCACTTAGAGCTTTTGTTCAACCGTCAGAGAAGGAACAGCCGTTTCACTCAGCTTTCAGAACCGATTTCTTCCGTGGTTTTTGCTGCTACTCTTGGCTCTGACGTTCGTGTCATTCTCCTCCTTCAACTCCTGCTCACTGCCCAGTTCTCCTCCATGGTATAGTTGTTGAAATAGGTGTGAAACATGTGGCACAATGAAAATTAAACACTAAAATCAGCACTTCTACAAAGACTGACTAAATGGAGAAATCAGAAAACTCAGAAACTAAAGAAAAATTAATAGACTTTGGGAGAATCGCTGAATCTTTACTTTAGATTTCCCTGCAGTGTATACCTTAAAGTAAGTTTTAAATAATGTGGTTCCTCTTTTTTTTTCTTCTGCTGAACATGATGACTAAGACCCGCAGTGATTTATATTGTGTCACCTTTCCCCAAGAACTAGTGACCTGAGCTACAAGGAGTCATGTCAGCGTGAAATAATTGGTTGAAATTCAAGAAGACTTCAGTCACGTTACATACTATAATACAGTACTTTGTAAAAGTTTTATAAAGAAAAAATACTTTTACTTTATTCCACTTCATGCAGCTTTGGTCAAGCCTATTTCTTTTTATCTTTTAATCCAATTGGAAAAAAAAACATTTTCTCATCTCATATTGGTATGAAGTTGTTGATAATAAATGGTAAGAACTGATTGAATATCATAGAATCCAACATCTGCCCATGTTTTAAACAATACTGTTAATTATTTGACTGGGAAAATGAGTTGATAAATAAAGTGATTAATAAGTGAAATATAGAAATACCAAGTACAGAGTTGATTCCAAGTCAGTGTTGTTGTACTCACTCTGCTCTGGTCGTCATCCTCACTGCATCTCATCTGCTTTGTTTCTTCATGTGTCTCTCACCATGTTTGGAACCATTTTGTCCCATTTCCTTCCACTGTTTATAGATAAAATCAACTTTAAAAATCATTCAACATTTTAATTAAGTATTTATTTAACAAACTTTAGAGATTTATGTTTTGGGTTTAATTTTTTTATAAATTATGTGAATTTTTGTTTTATTTTATTTGCATTTTCAACTTTTTATTAATTATGTGAGATTTTTTGTTCTCATTTTATTCACATTTTAAATGTTTTTATATAAATGATGTTAAAACACCATAAGTACGAGTTGAAATTCACTGTTATTATTTGAATTATCTGTGAATTTATATATACATTGAAACATTTACGACCCTCTGTTTCCCGTGCATTAACGTTTCAGTTTTCTCTTCCAGCCTCGGCCCAGAAACCCGAGGAGGTGATCCGTCGTTACGTGGAGGTGGTGGCTGCCGTGCCTGATGAGGTGCAGGTCAACATTGCTGATTTCCAAGGTCTATTTTATTTTCTCCAGAAACTCTGACCCTAAACGCACCTTTTTCCTGTTTGTTTCACCAGGACTGTATTATCTGCATGGATCAGTTGTCTAATCCATCCGGCTACGACACAGTGTCCACAGAGGACGGAGGCCAGAGCATCCTGCCTGACACTGTGGGGAAGTTCATCAAATGTGGACACACTCTGCACATGCTCTGCATGCTGGCCATGTACAACAATGGCACCAAGGTACTGTCTACACACAGTAGCAGCTCAACTCTCTATTTATTTACTGTTTTGTATAAGTCTCATTGCTTGTGTTTGCAAATCTTACAACTCAAATATATTAAATTAATTAACTTTTCACATTTATAGTAACATTCTAATTGAGGCTATATATAATTTTATTATCATTCATTTAAAGCACAAGTGTCAAACTATGGCCCAGGGACCAATTTTGGCCTGCAGTGTAATTATATTTGGAGAAAAAGCTAGAAGACAGACTGAGATGGTTTGGACATGTTCAGAGGAGGGACAGTAGATACATTGGTAGAAGAATGATCCTAGAGATGGAGCTACCAGGTTGGAGACAAAGAGGAGATTGATGGATGCAGTGAGGGAGGACATGGAGGTAGAGTTGAGGATACAGAGGACAGAGTGAGATGGAAAATGTTCACTGACTCTAGCAACCTCTGGGAAAAATAGGGACAAGACAAAAGGAAAAAATATTTTTTAACCTTGTTTCTTAAGGATTTGTAGATAAAAATGCAAAAATCCACCTCCCTGTTTTGCAACTTTCTCTGACAATATGCTAAAAAAATATCATTGCATCAATGATCAGTGTTTCCCAAAGTCCTACTGTTGTGAAAAACCAACTTTGAACACTTGAGCAGCCTCTTGTTGATTCTCATCGACTCAGCTGATGTTTTGTGACTTGGTGACAAAGGCAAAGTCTCATCACTGGATCAATGTGTATCTTATCAGCTCTTACCTGCTTTGTATTGATCCGTCTTGTCCTGAAGGCTCCGCGTGTGTGTGTCGATGCTCATGTGCCTCTTGTCCCCAGGACGGCAGCTTGCAGTGTCCCTCGTGTAAGACAATCTACGGAGAGAAGACGGGCACTCAGCCCAAAGGAAAGATGGAAATTTACAGCATCGGCCAGTCGCTGCCTGGACATCCGGACTGTGGAACCATCCAGATCATCTACAGCATTCCTCCTGGAATACAGGTCTGTATACAGAACTTGTGTCATGTACAACAGTGGTCCCCAACCACTGGATCGGGGACCGGTACTGGTCCGTGGGTGAATTGGTTTCAGGCCACCGAGAAATAATGTTTCCTTTTGGCCCCATCTGTCTATTACTTCCACTTGATCCATACCCATATCAACAAAAGAACTGACCAATAGAATGGCTAGGATTCCATCATCAATAATGCAACTATATTTGATTAGGAAATATTTTCTCGGTGAAGACAACAATAAACTCAAAATGAGCCATTCAAGATTCTTTTGTACAGGTTAAAAAAAAATTGTGTGCACTTGAGAAATCCTTGTTGTGCCCATGCACAGTTAATTCGGGTAGGAAGATTTTATGGGTAGGAAAATATTTCAGAACACCAAGAATTTAATTCAGGGATATTTATCTGCCTCAACTTAACGACTGGTCCGTGAAAATAGTACGAGACATTTGACTGGCCTGTGGCGCCAAAAAAAAAAGTTGAGGAACATTGCATTATATCACAGATATCTAACCCTTAGCAGAGGACAACTGAGGTCCAGATCCTGGCCTGTCATTGGTGGACTGTGAGTTCAAATCCTTCATCACTCCTGTGTTTAGATGACTTGCAGTATTGGATTAAATTCAACTCTTAACCCTTGCACCATCTTGGGGGTTGCTATCAGCTGCAGACTTTGGAGCACCTCCATCTTTTTTATAGTATCTCTGTCCTTTGACCATCGATGTCTCCGTGTCTGGACGTGCTACAGTCAACAGTCACCTGTCTGTTTAAAAAAAGTGACTGGTATAAATCTCTGAAGGAAGGTGAATGTTGAGGACACTCACTTCAGCAGTTAAATGCTGGCACCACAGCTCATGGCTCCATCGTCCTTCAAGTCCTTCTGGGGAAAAAAAACTCACATCTATGGAAGCTTCAATCGAGACGAACACCAGCCTCTGAAAATATAAAAACACCAATCTGATTTGTATCGAGCTGTTAACAGTCCAACATATGCTCTGTTATTACATTTTCGGGATGTTCTCTTATGATACCAACTTATTTGAAGCAATAAACTTCATAACTTCTCATTTTCTGCCAACTTCAGGGTCCGGAGCATCCAAACCCAGGGCAGCCCTTCACCTGCAGAGGGTTCCCGAGGTTCTGTTTCCTTCCAGACAGTGACAAAGGCAGAAAGGTCAGTACACAGCAGGAGTAAGCAGAGACATCACAAGGGGGGCGACCTAGAAATATGTAAATGTACTCCTAAAAGTTCTGAGAAGTTGGCTTTTACTGCTGGATGGAAACAATAACGTAAAGTTTTGCAAAATTCCTAAGTAATGCAGTATTTTCTCTTCTCCGTTCTTCGTCCCTTTGGGTGTTCAAAAAAAGGTCCTGGAACTCCTGAAGGTGGCCTGGATGCGTCGGCTCATCTTCACCGTAGGAACGTCTAGCACCACCGGAGAACCCGACACCGTGGTGTGGAACGGGATCCACCACAAGACAGAGATGATGTCCAACCTGTCTGGTCACGGCTTCCCCGACCCCAACTACCTGGACAATGTTCTTTCAGAGCTGGCCTCTCAGGGCGTGACAGTGGACTGCCTGAAGCCTCCAGGAGGGGGCGCCTGTGGCAGCAGTAGCAGCTAGGTCATCACCACATCTCAGACTCCCAGGCTTCCACGAAGGACAGAACCCTCCAGAATTGAGCAGTGTGTCTCTGATTCAGTCCTGATCATCTGCTCTAATGTCACTCACAGACAGGAAAGGAGTCGAGGCTTCACACAAGTTATACATTCCCCTAATCATGTCCAGGTATTTTTGGAAAAAAAAGGTTTCTTTTTTTTTTGTCATGTTTTGGAATATCATTAACCAAACAATAAATTACAACCACTAAAAAATATATTTGTTTCTCGTATTGAGATTAAATTAAATGTATTTCTGTGGCGTACAGAGAAAATACACTGAAATTATGTAGTAGTATATTATCTAATATTAATGGTTTCAATGAGAAGGGGCAATAACTGTAGCTGTAAATAAAAAAAAAAGTAAGAAATAGACATGAGTGACTCAATATGTTGAAAATTAGCTGTCCCTAAACGACAGGTCAATGGATGAATTCCTAACGTTGTACTCATTTGATTTTGATTGTCCTGATTTTATGATCATCTTTTTCTACTGCACTCACTTTTTATGGCCCACCTCACTGTTACTGTGTCTTTGTTTATACATGAGAAGGGACTTGAAAGTGAACGGCCTTGGTCTAAAACTGATTCAGATCCAGATGAGGAACAGACTTTAAGAAGAAGAGAACTCTACAGTGTGACAATCAAGGTTCTGGAGCTCCTCATGATTCAACAAGACACATCAAGCTGCAGCTTTTTTGCTTTGGGGACAAGGGGAGGTTCTATCGGCTGCAAACTCACCCGCTGCATTCACAAACACACACGTGCATTCACATCATTCTGCAGCAAAGTCACTAATCTGATGAGTCCTGATGTGTAAAACAAGCAAAACTGGAAAAGACGTCTGCAATAAAGAAGAGAAAAAAAAACAAATGATCTGTGGATTCTTATTTTTTCATGGCAAAAATGATCTTTTTAGGTCTGGAGGTCTGTGCTAAAAAAGCAAAAAAAAAAAAAAAACTCAGCAAAAATAAAAGCTTGTCTTTACAATTACTATTACTATTTACCAAGATGTAAATTTTGCCCAAAATCAAATGTTTCATTAGATTACAGCAAAGAAATTAAAACAAGCCTCAAGTGTGAAAGTGTCTTCCACATAGTCCTATTTTTAAAAAATTACTCAAATAACCTACAGTTATAAACTTAAACATCAACTTTCAATGAGAAAGTGACCAAGAAATCGATTTACAATTGTTAATTGTAAAAAAAAAACAAATATTTTCAGAGAACTTAACAAGAGAAATGTTTTTTTTTTTTATCTTGCCTTTTTGGTAAAATCACAGCCAGACTGGTGGATAATGATCAAATGCAGCACTGAGAACAGAACCCAGACTGAAAAATAACCTCATTCTCTGGCCTGGGGGAGAATACGTCACCCTGACAACAAACACAGCCTCTATGGGAGTTCATCTTCAACAGCTTTAATTTCTCTCTTTCTAACCTGTGGATTTAACGATATTTTACGGGTTTTCTTTAAGAGAAACACATCAAGACCAAGGACACCCCACATTTAGTGAGTAATGTTCAAACAACAAAGTTAAACCACAAACCGCAGCGTAAAAAAAAACACATAAATAAATAAAAATGATGTGCATCACTGACTCACCTGCTTTTTGCACGGAAACACAATATAGATTATTGGATATTTGCTTTGGTAAGTACACATCGAAATAATGTAGTTTACCTCAATTAAAAACAAATATAACTGCGTTTTAACTCTTAAAAATATTGTTATATAAGTATATAATCTAAAAAATAGTTTATAAAGTATAAATAAATATTTTAAGCTAACAACATCCGGTTTCTATGCTACTATTTTAGCTCGTGAAATAGCATGAGCAAACGTTGTTGTTGTACCATGATTATGAGCCATTTTACAAGATTTTTTTAATGTAAATTCGTTACAAATGTGTATACTCTTAAAAACAAGTTTTTCTTTATAAACTTACTTTTTTCGCGCCTCTCTGTGCCAAACAATATTACAACGCCAAGTTTTCCGCTAGCGGGACAAAGACCCGGCCTCGCGTGCTTCTCATTGGCTGATACTTATGCGTCTGCTGATGTCATTGGTTAAATTGATCGAGGGCAGCAGGTGTGAGCTTGGTCTATGCTAGCGTTTGTCGATGTGGTTGTTTCTCCCTAAAATATTACGAATATTACCAAAAAATATCCGACTATATGTAGCTTTTCATCTTATATGTTAATTAATATTTTAATGTATATGTGTCTTGCTGATTTTTATCGCGTTTTTTTTGCAGTATATAAAAAAATCCTAATAATATTATGGAAGATATTCACCCTGAATAGACATAAAAAATTGGGGGGAAAAAGGAATTAATACATATGTTAGGTGAAAAAAAAAGAAAATTTCTAAAGTGTGATTTTGTATGTGGTTTAGTGGTAGAATTCTCGCCTGCCATGCGGAGGCCTGGGTTCAATTCCCTGCACCAGTGTAATCCATGACAGATAAATACAATTAAAGAAAATCAGATATTAAAAGTGAACATGAAGAATAACATTTAAAATCTCTGTATTTGTCTGGATGTCAAATAAACACACATTAAAAAAGCAAAGTCAGAACAAAACCAATCTTCAAGGCAACACATTTTATTTCAAAGGCCTAACTGGCTTTAAGGTACAGCGTCATAAACACCGTTAGTCCAAAGACAGTGGTTACCATTCTGTCCTCTATGTGATACATTCAGGCCCAGTTTAAAATGACACTAACAAGAGTATTCTTTATGTTTTAAAAAGCATTTACTCAGGGTCCGTGTTGTTATAATGATAATTTAAAGTCCTGTCCAGTCCAGTTTGTTTCCTCCTAACAGCTGATTAAGACACTTTGACTTTCTCTGCTAGTTAACTGTGGTTACCTGGTGTTAACTGAGTGGCGAGTAAGCATCTGGGTTAGTTAGTGTGATGTGGAGCTGTTGAACAGAATAGTGTTTTTTTTTTTTTTTACATCCCTGCACGTTATAGTTCAATAAATATAATAAATAAAAAGTACAAACATCTGATATTATGGAAACAGATTAAAAGACATTTTTGTCCTTGTCAGTTAATACATTAAAACCAAAAAAAAAAATTGACCTAAAAAAACCCACACATCTGAGTGGATGGAGACTTCATGAACGTCAGGGGCAGAAGAGTCTCGTCTTCGGCATCTTCTCATCAGGAGAAGACAGAGTTTTTTTTTGAGTTTCTTTTTTTAAAAATTCAGCTGCGTCACTTGGTTCCGATCCACGTACATTCTGCTGCTCCTCAGGGTCAGTGTGTGTGTGGTGTGTGTGTGTGTGTGTGTGTGTGTGTGAGTTCGGAGTCCGCACTCTTAAGTGTTTAGTGTTGCTGGGAGGGTAATTCTGGAGTCCCTCCATCCTCCCTCCTCTGGTCTTCAGCTGCAGACTGGTCAGCTTCTTGTTCAGTAGTTGACCTTCCCAGGGACCTGCATGTTGACGCCGCTGTAGTCCACCATGTACATGGGCCACTGCTGCAAGAGGAGGATGGAAACAGGTTACTCTGAGACCAGATTTAACATTCCATTACCATGGTTACACGGGTTTAGAGTGGCAGAGGCCAGCTTTGGTGCAGTGGTTTATGAGACGTTGGTCTCATTGTTGGGAAGAAAACTATTCTCTAAAGACGTATGTGGTTTTAAAAGTATTTATTCAGGGTCCAAGATCTGAGTTTGTGGAGCTCAACCATAAATATTTGTCTGTTGACTTCTGAGGTTGAAACTGCTGGAATCATTTCCAGGATTTTTTTTGTGGACGAGGAGTTCATGGCCTCAAAGGAAGGAGCCATTACTCTTTGGAACAGATGCAGGAATGTGTGTGTTATGTTGTGGAGATAAGGCTGAGGGTCAGAGCTGTGTTTGAGCGCCATCTGTGTCCACCTCTTCCTCCCTGCTGCTGCTGCGTTCACATGTGTTAGCAGCGCCCGTGCTGATCCCATATCCAGCGCTCTATTTTTAAAAATACTGTTGGGATGGTTTTGGGACCAGATCGGAACGACATCTGGCACAGCAGAGGCCTCATTAACCGGAGGCGTGAAGACCGGTCACAGCGGCTGAAGAATTTATTTGGACTCATCAGGACAGGCCTGGAATCTTGCAGTTACACTGAGAGATGACAATAAAACTCTCTTATTTCCAGTAAAATGTCACACCGTGTTTCTTTATTGGAGCTCCTAAAACTCCACTGAGACGACGTTTCCGTTTTTAACTTCTACTCCAGTCTTTCAAAGAATGAGGGAATTGAAGCAGGGGTTTCAGAGGATGTGTTAACGTGGAGATGTTCTGTGAATCAAAAAGGTTTTAAAGTAGACATCAAACTAGTGGCAGTGGCCTAGTGGTTAAGGAACCGGACATGGGTCCAGAGGTTCCAGGTTCAAATCCACCAGCTGCCAGGTTTCCAATGAGGTGCACTGATCATGGCCCCGTCCCCAAACACCGACTGTGGAACAGCTGTCCTCTGTTCACTTTGGTGATGGGCCACATTTTTTTTTGACAAACTCTGTGTCATTGCGATCCATCAACAAAGACGAACAGCTTTGAGCACCCGGGGAGCAGTGAGTGGGGACCGCGCCATGTCAGTGGACCTCAGTGGTAACTAACTAGCAGTTGGTGGATTCGAACCTGGTACTCTCCGGATCATGTCTGGTTCCTTAACCACTAGGCCACCACTGCTCAAATGACAAGGAGGTTACGTTGTCTTCCTTAATATCGGTAGGTCCAAATTTCCAGCCACATGCTTGCATATTAACGTTATGTCGTAAGATCTGAATTGCTCTTTTGCCTCCACTAATGAAACTCCTGGAATGTGCCAATTTTTTTGGGAAATCAATGTAGAGTCTTGAGTTTTGGGGGCAAATGGCTGAATTTAGTGGAAATTGTGGTATTGGAAATAAAGTGTTCGAACAATATCAGCATTTCAGCAAACATTGCTTTTTACAGAAAAACTAAGTTTTCTCTCAAAAGTTTAACTTGAACAAAAGCAAATTGAGGTTTCCAAAAAAAAAAAAAAAAAAAAAAAAAAAAAAAAAAAAAAAAACGTACCATCATTGGAATCTGATTGGTCGATAATCCCAGGTCGGGGGAGACAGGTAAACGACCGCCCTCTTGAATTCTTTTACGTTTCCGCCTGTTAATCGATGCCTCTGTTCCTGCTGAAAACACAAACAGTGTTGGTTTGAGTGTCCAACACCAACCAGTCAATAAAAGACAGATTTTACCAGAGGTCTTTAAACACCTCACTTACCGGTGTCACATGGTTGGCTGCAGAATTCTGCAAAAGGCCTGTGAATGGAAGAGACAGAAAGTGCAAAGTCACTTCTGGTGGTGGATATTTTTTCACAGCCAAGAATTAAAAACGTCCAGGAACTCACTGTAACTGGCTCTTGATGGTGAAGGTGATGTTGTCGGCAACTTGTAGGATTTTCTCCAAGGCCATGATGTCATAGGAGTTTGGGTTTCTGAAGGGGATTTCGTCTGGAAGGCCACAAACTTCCACTGATTCCGGGCTGCCCCGGAGGAGCTTGTATGGCACCATGACGGAGCGGTCCAAGCCCAGAGCTTCACCTGGACAGAGACAAAGGAGGTTGAGATCAGAGATACTTTTTTTTCCCAAAACACAGATTACTAAAACTAAGACAAAAAATATGGCCTGGGTTTTACAGTAGTTGTTAGAAATTCATTAATCTCAGTGGTGAATTCAAGTTGGGCACAGGGTCCAGAGCACAAAAAACAATCCTTTTTTTGTACTTTAATGGCATTTAAATGTCATGGATAAAAACCTTAACTTAAAAACCCAACATTTCTAATGTAAAATACCCTTAACAACATCATCTACTCTGGGGAAATCCTTATTGCAGAGAAAAGGCAGAAGTATAATGATAATGCAAAAAATTTAATTTAATTTGGACAAGGTTGACGGGCCACATTAAGAAGCTCAACGGACCACATCTGGCCCCCCGGCCTTAGTTTGACCATGCATGATTTAGACAGAGATTTTTTTTTTGACAAACTTTAAGCTATTTCCTGACTTTGTGTTACACTGTACAATTATTGTTTATTGCTATATATTAACTTTCAGCTTCTTTGACTGTTATCAAGTAGATTTTTTAACTTTTTAGGCAAATTTTTAGCCAGAATTTTTCCAGAGTTATTTTGAAAATAAAAGCGTTGAAATTTTTATTTTCACTGTGTATTGAAAAACCATTTAACTGTCTTGGCAAATTTCCTAGATGCAGCTCAATAAAATACAAACTTTTTTTTAACTAAGATTGACTTCTGTCACGTGGGGACAATACTGTACATAAAGGATTTTCAGCTTTTATTATGAAGCTTTAAGTTTGCCAGCTTTGACTATTACATTCCTAGCTTTGACGAGTTCCTGCTGTTTTGGGATATATGTACAATAAGCACAAGGACCCTTTACTGTCTTTGACAATCTGGGCAATTGTAGTTTTTTTTTTTTTAATGTGTACTTCTCTTTCATCACACATCTGCAGACCTTCTGCTGAACTCTTTTCGTTCTATTTCTATAGGTGTAGGAAAGGATATGCTTCAAGTGCTTTTCACAGTTTTTTTTTTCACTCCAATAAACAAAAAAAGTACTATTTTATTCACCATATTTTTTGTTGAACAGTTCCTTGACCTGCTCCCTCAGAACTACTTTCTCTCCCATTCGATTCACATCCTCGTCATCTGAGAGGTAAAAAATCAGAATCAGTCAAGAGAGTTAACGCGTCACAAGAAGACAGGAAAAAAAAAAAGATGTCAAAAAGTTCACGAAACATTAATTCGCTCACCGCTTATGGAGGAGTAGGCCTTCTTCAACAAAGTCACTCTTCTGGGCGCTGATAAAATGGACAAAGAGTGAATTAACTTTCCATGACATTGATATAATCGTGGCCGTGTCATAGTTGGTTAATCAGAACAAAGTCCTGTTCTCACCTGGTTTGGGAATGAGTCCTTGAAAAGGTCTGAGGAAAAAAAGATAAAGATAAAAAATTATGGTTTTATCAGGACAAACTGTTTTATGTTTTTGTTGAAAAACAGATGTGGCTTATTGTAAATAAAGAGGATTTTTATTTTTAGGAAGAGAAACTCACGAGTACCTTTTTTACTGGAACAATTACAAAACAAAAACAGTATTTTGGAAATAACTTTTAAAATAAATGTCTTTTTATATCTGGACATTTTTATGTTTATTTCCAATGTTTCTTTTTTTATACGTGGACAATTTTTTGATACTTTGGTAAAAAGGAACATTTTCCAAGTCAGTGAAACTTGGAAACTTGTTCTCCCTATTTTTGAAGCATCTAGAACTTTCTGTTGCAGAGACACGACTTCCAAGGTGACTTTGACTCAGAGTTGATTCAGAGTTGTGCTTCAAAATAATAGGAAAAAAGAAATCAAATGTTTCTTTTGCCAAAACTACACAACTCTGCCTCCCTTTGGTTCAGGACTATAATCTGGACTGACAAATGGTTGTCCTACAGCCATATGTTCACTGGATTCTCAGATGACACTTCCTTGGATGCTCCCTAGTAATGTCCTTAGTTTCTGGTCCTTTTTTTTCAAGAATAAATATTTTGACCTATTTCAGTGTTTGAAACCGTTGTGCTTTTATTTTGTTAAAATATAATGGACTGATATTAGAACCCAATTTCCCTTCAAGGATGAATAATGTCATCCATCCATAATTCTATCCTGGGTAGTGGTGGCTTAGTGGTTAAGGAAGCGTACTGGGGTCCGGAGGGTTTCCCATTTCGTTGTGTGCAGTGGTGTGAATCACAATGTCACAATGACAAAGAGTTTGCTTTCCTTCTTTATCATCTACCTCAGTGGTCCCCAACCACCGGGCCGTGGACCGGTACTGGTCCGTGGGGCAAGTGTTACCGGGCTGCAGAGAGATGATGCTCAGCTTAACACAATTTATGCTTTATTTATCATTAGACACTAAAAAGTGTTTTGATCAAGGACCAGATCCCCTCGTGTTTGAGTGTCCAGGAGATGTCCAAAAAATACCACTTTTATTCTAGACGTTTCATTTTCATAAGTGGTATTTATCAGCTACACCTCAAAGACCGGTCCGCGAAAAAATTTCTAGATGTTTGACCAGTCCATGGTGCAAATAGTGTTGGGGAACACTGATCTACCTGGTGATGGTGAAGCTGATTTTGTCAGCCACGGCCAGGATTCTCTCCAGGTTCTGGGAGCCGAAGGTGCAGGGCTTCCTGAAAGGAATCCCAGGTGGAAGACCCTGGATAATGACTGAGTCTGGGTTGTTCTTGATCCTCTTGTAAGGCACTTGCACCGGGTACTTGATGCCCAGCGCCTCCCCGTACTTCCGGTTGAAAAGATCCTGGACCTGCTCCCGCAGAGTGTTGGCCAGGTCGATCCTGGAGAGTTTGGACTCTAGACACTCTGTGGACAAAGACCAGAAGACATTGGTAAAACAAATAACCTTAAAGCTTCTGTCTGGTCATTTCTAATGTTATTGCTCTTCCACGCAGCAATGATACAGCGATACTTGACCTAATGTAAGATTCTAGTTTTGGCAGACATTAAGTACAGTGTCAGAACATCACCTACCTGAGAACCCAGGTCTTTTGGATATGGCTGCACTGTCCTCCGTTGCAACTGCTACGTCCTTGTCCAGATCTTTGGTGAAAAAAAACATACAGGGGTTAGACTTTGTTTGTATCCTCTCTCCTTCAGGACTTCCTCAAGCAAAAAAATAAAAAGTAAAAAATTCAGAGGGCTCCTGGTTTCGTCAGATGAGCTCCGTCATAAATAAAAGAAAAGGCAGAGGTAGCTGCAGGAAAAGCCCTGTGAGGATGTTCTCTCTGCACTGTTGGAAGAGTGTTGTTAAAAATAGAACAGGAACTGGATTTGACCCTCATAATTTCACACACACTCAGAGGAGAGAGTTGGATTTTATATTTACAGCGTGATATCACACCAGGGTCTGCAGAGGTTTGACTGTATCTTCTGAGCTTCATTCCTCAACTGGGTGAAGACACTGCAGAGTTTGATCCTTTTAAACATTTACAGTCCACATTATGATGTGATTTTTTTTTCCCCATTTAATATCTTTTCACTTTGTATTTTCATCTCAACTTTGAACTAAGACCATGATTTTACACTCAGGGAAATAATCCAACCAAATGCTTAAGACTTTCTAATAAACAAATAAAATTTAAAAAATGAAAAAAAAAAAATGATACGTAGCTTTTTTTATATTCTGTGCACTCCTGAGTTTGATTCTTTCTCCTCCTGTGTGGCCAAGGACAAGACCAAAACCCTCACAAATTTAATTTTTCCCTTTATTCTCAGTCTTTATAGTTTGTCAATGAAGCAGATTATCCTGAACCACAATATTCCAATTCTTTCCCTTTTTTTCTTATTTTCTTCCCAAAATTTGTCCATTTCAGATACTGTTATGTTCTGCATTCTGCAGAAGAAATGACTGAAATTAAATAAGGGTTCCAAAATTGCGGCCCGTGGGCCATTTACGGCCCATGGAACGATATTTTGCGGCCCCCACCTTGATGTGAAAGCTGAATTTCTAATAATATTTTATAGATTTGTTCTCCACATTTGATGGTAAATATTATAGTTCTCAAAAACCACAGCCCCCTTCTGGTTCAGTGCTGTATTACACAGAATCTGTGCATCAAACAATAAGATTCAAATGATGAAATGATTGATAAACCTCATCCATTTCATTTCCAATAGAAATATAAAAATGGTAGATATGTATTCAACTGTCAGTACCTGAGTCACAGACAGGAATTGAAGGCATTTCTTGTTTGATTTGCTCCGTTAACAGTTCAGGTCTGTAGAGAAACACCAACATGTTACATCCGTCACTCAACAGCACGGTTGTATCACAATACTTTTTTTCTTTTCTAATGGTAGTGAAGGAAAATGACTCCCACCTGTTAATTACAAACTGGATCAGGTGACCAGCGGCTAAGATCTTGCGCAGCTTGGCCGCTCCGAAACAGTTGGGTCTTCGCAGCACGATTCCCTCGGGCAGCCCAGTGACGTACAGATCCTCTGGATACATCTGGAACCTAGAGTACGGGACGTTGGCTGGCTCAGGAAGACCCAGGGCTTCAGCTAAGACAGAGTAGAGACAGAAATGTATATGAATGAAATTAAATATATAGGAATCTATCTTTTCCTCAAGACAGCAACAGCATCGCTGGCTTTTTTCTGTTATTTGCAGAAGTGAAGCCTCACAGATGAAGCAGTTAAACATTTGACGTCTGACTTTACCTTATTTGTATGTATAAAAAAGGATTGTGAAAATGACCTGAAAGATTCCAACACCTACCGTACTTAATGCTGAACAGACTCTCCACTTGTCTTCGCAGCTGAAGAATCATCTCACTGATGTCTTCCACCAAACTTCCAGCTAAATACATGAGCACAAAACAAATATTAAAATAAAAAACTCATAAACAGGTACATTTTGTTACTCCACTGCTGGTTCTTTGCTCAGAGCACCTCAGAGGCAACATGGCAGCTGGTGGATTTGAACCTGAAGCCCTGCAGACCTTATTCCACTTCCTTAACCACTAGGGCACCGCTTCTATTTAACTATTAGCCTTAAATTTATTTTTTACACCTGATTTGCATTATTTCCCTACGATAGGGAATTAATGCAAATCATTCAGCATCTGAGTGAACCCTGTTGCTGAGTCACCTGTACTTTTGTGTTTTTTTTTATTATTTAGATAAATGTCTCCTGTCCTCGCTGACCTGATAAAGACAAAGTTGCTGTGTGCAGAATTAATCACCTGCGGACAAAAGAAGTGGGGCGCACCATGGAACAAAGCTACTTTTTTTTTTTTGGTTCTTTAAATATTGGGGCTGAAAAACAGCCAGACACCACGATTAATTCAGTGGACACAGCTAAAAGACACAAATTAACCAATGTCTAATTTCTTTTAATGAGATGATGCAAAAATCATCATAAATAAACGCATGTCTTTGAGGTTTCTGCCATAAAACAAGGTTAAGACTAGTGTAGAGATTAGGGAATAAATACTTTTATGAGTAATTTGTCACTTTATAAACAAAGTGCTTGAATTTTATTGGTAAAACATAAAAAAGGCTGCGTTCACAGAAGAGCAGCCGCAGCTGCATGGCGGCCCTTCACAGCTGTTTGGATTTTTATGATTCCAGTCTCTGTCTGTTTTTTTTTTTTTTCAGTTGTTCTCGCAGTTTCATCATCTTTACTGTACCTTCAGAGGATCTTCTGATGTTCTGGGAGGAGGCAGTGGGAGAAAGAGCTTCAGCTGCAACATTAAAAAAAGAAAATAAGAATTGTAGCAATTTAATTCAGTAATAATATTGGACTACGGTTTGTGTAATGATTACACTTTTAATGTTAATATTTCACCGCCTTTTTCACCTTCAGCCGCCAACAATAAAAGTCTGAACAGCTTCAACAAATCAGATTAAGGTTTGATTTAATGACAGAAAGAGAGATAAAAGAATACTTGTGCTAGATTGTCCCTCAATGTCAGTGGACATTCACTTTAATACTAGTAAATATAGAATACGATAAAAAAAGAACATTAATAGGTTTTATTTAGTAGATTCACAATGAAAAATCAACATAAAACAATGAATAATAATCTTAAATAATTCAGAATTTACATTCTTCATCAAAAAAAACAGTTCAATCTCGACCAAAACTATAAAATTCACAAAAAACAAAAGAAAATAAGTGTCTATGGCCCAGCAAAAAAAAACAATAGAAAAATGAAAGAGACGTTTCTTCAACTTACCTTTAATATTTTTCCTTTAGAAGTCATTTGTGAAAGAAAAAAACTTAAAGAAGAAGGAATCATAAATAAAATGAAATAAAAAAAAACAAAAATATAATCTCCTGCTGAATGCTGGTAGATTATCAACAAGATCACACGGAGTAGACTCACTGTTCTCTGCTGTTTTCATTAGTGTCAGGTCCGAGCAACAGCTGCTCAGGTTTTTCTTTTGATTTCTATCTCAATTACTTTATCTTTGATTATTTCATTTTTTAAGGTACAATTTGAACAGAGACACAAAGTCTACTCCTGTGTTTTCCTGCTAACCTGAGTTCTAGTCATGATCCTAACACTTTGTAACGAATTCAAGTCTAAAGATGGGGCGGGGGGCTGAAGAGACGACGGAGGTACGGGGTCGGTCTACAGGGAAAGGTGGGAGTGGAGGGCTTCATTAAGGGAGAGTTGTGTGAATTTATTTTTGTTTTTAACAGTGTGGTTGTAAAAGTTACTGTCAGCTGCAGCAGAACAGATTCTATTTCTACTACAAATGTATAGAATTTTATGTGGACTTTGGTGCAGGTGCAAGTTTTCAGTCAGAAAACAGATTAAACCTGAGAATATGGTAGAAGCACCAAATTTTCTTTGTCAGAACTTCCAACAACCACACTTTAAAAACACGGATCTTCAGCCTCTACTGTTGGAAAGAACTATTTATGGAAGATGCACGAAAAAGTGGGGTTTCCATACATATCTTTAGTTTATTCAGCATTTAACAAGGACCAAGGTTATGGTGCATTTCAGAGGTAGGGGGCGCTGGGCAGGCACCTGCAGGTGGAACTGTCATTCTAGGAGTGCAGGTGAGAAGGAAGTGGGTGAAACGGTGGCGTCTGAGGACAGTGTGAGTGCAGTTACCTGTGTGGTTCTCAATCGTTATGGGATGGTGAGGAACTGGGGGAGCAGCAGAAGGTGGAGCAGAGGTAGCTGAGGGTGAGGCTGTGGCAGAACACACGCCCATGGCTGTGCCTGCCACCAGAGGCTCCACCACAGACTCACTGGACTCATCTAGAACAGAACCTCCAGCCTCTGGAAACAACAACGACGGGAGTTTTGTTTTTTCAATAAAAACGTTTTTGTTTTATTTTGAAATAAAGTGTTTCCTGTCTATGCAGTGGATTAATCATCATCTTCAGGATATTCTTTGTTCAGAGTTCATTAAGTGAGCGATTTCACAGCCAAGTGTTCTGCTCACCTACCTGGCACCACAACGTGAATGACATCTCCGTCTGGAGGCTCCGTTTTAATCCTTTTCACAGAAATACAATCTCCTGAAGGACCTGTGGAGACAGAGCAGATCATTTCTGCATTTCTGAGCTGCTGTTAAGGTCAGAATGTGTTTAAAATTAGCTTTTCAACAAGTTTTGCCAAAGTAGCTCAGTTGTTTAGAGAAACAGTAAATTTTTCACATTTTCTCACTCACATTTTTTCTGCTTTGAGATTGTATCAAAACTCATACCTGCTTCACAGTCAGCCAGTGGACTCACACATGCACTTGTTGATCTGAAGAACAAAATAAAAGCATTTGTGAGAAATAACGCAGTGACAGTATTAGATAATGCAGAACAATATCCCAGTTTGTGCAGCTCATCTTCTTCTGCTTGTCCGTTGCCGGGTTGCAGGAGCAGCTTGCGCCACCCAAAATCACATTGCACCATATTGTGAGCCTTCCTGTGGGTGGTGAGCCCAAAAGAAGTTATGACGGTGCTATGCTCAGAGCACCTCAGTGGCAACCTGGCAGCTGGTGGATTCGAACCTGAAGCCTTGTGGACCCAAGTCGGCTTCTTTAACCACTAAGCCACCACTGCTGAGTTTGTGCAGCTAAACAATGATATTTGTGTGTTAAAAAAATCTCGAGTTTCTCAGTGAACTTTGGTCTCAGCACCAAAGAATTAATTATACTATTGGACACCATTTACTTTTAGCAAAACGACTCCGTCATGGGTGTATTATAGTGTTTTGTTAAAGCACCAGTCGCACCTTTTGACACCAGATAAAAAAGACTCCACTAAAATGTGGGCAGAAGTAAAATATGAAGTGTGTATCACCACTACAATTAAGCCTGTAGCAGCTGGTGACACAACAGCAGTGTAAAAGATAACTGTAACGCAGCATATTCAAGCAGCTTAATTTGCTCTGAGTAATGTTGGCTATGAATGTAATATCATTTGGCCGTTGGCCAAACGTCTCATATTTTCCTCCAGCAGACGTTATAAACAGCTTCGGGGCCGCCTGACCTGCTGCTGAGTGGATTGGCGAGCAGTTCGGCGGCGGTGGCGGGCAGGAGGCTGAGACCGTCTGGGAAGGCGTCTTCGGGTGTGGAGACCAGGTCGTGTTTACCTTCCTCCCTCGCCAGCTTCCCAGCAGCTTTTACGAAGAGAGACAGAAATTCATTCAGAACAGATTAAAAACATGCAAACTATTTTTTTTTCCCATCGAGAACAGAGGTCTCAAACTCGTGGCCCATGGGCTATTTGTGGAACGATATTTTGCGGCCACCGGTTTGGTGTGAAACCTGAATTTAAAATAATATTTCGTAGATTTGTTCTCCATATTTTATGGTAAATCCTAAGTCTCCTTCTGGTGCAGTGTTGTATTACACAGAATCTATAGGAAACAAATTTTTTATAAAATTTTTCTTTTGTAATGAACACTGAAAGCTGATGCGGCCCCATCAGTGAAATGATGGAGTGGGCGGTGGCCCCTCAACTTATTTGAGTTTGAGACCCCTGATCGAGAAGTTTGGAAAAATGCTGTTAATCCTTATTACATAAAAAAATAGCAGTATAAAAGTGATGAAGTGACTGAGATACTTACCAGTGAAAATCCTTTCATCGAACATTCTGAAACACGACAAGAGAGAAAAGTAGGTGATTAGTCACCAGGTTGGAGGAGAGTTTAGACTCCGAGGGTGCAAGTGTCCAACGACAAATGAAGAAGAACTCATGGTTAACAGCCGGTTGGGCTCATTACCATGTTCTGCACACAGTCGTACAATCAGGTCTTTGACTCACTCATTTCCTAGGACTTATTACAAAGAGTCAAGAGTAATGTCTTCATCAAACTACCTCTTAAATTAACTTTTAATTATTGTTACGTGCTGAAGTTTTGATGGCTTCATAAATGGTAAAAATGAGGGACGACCGTGTAAATCTATCATTAATTCTTTTTAATCTTTATAGGCCAGATGACCTCATTTAACACGTAGCGATGTACAACTTTGAGAAACTTGTCAAGACGTAACTACTCCTTATACATGCAGTCTACATGAGACAAAGTGGCAATATTATTCAAATCAAAAGAAGAAGAACACAGCAGATAAAGTTCCCATAAAGAAATCTTTGTAAGTCAGGACAATCCAAATACTAAAGCTCCTCTGAGCCATAGTCAAAACATGACATGAAGTCAGCCATTTTGTAAGTCACGATGGTGCACCGCTACTGCCATGGGAATTGGGGCAGATAAACAATAATAGTCTGTAACTGTACCGTAATTTCAACACGTCGTAATATTTAAGTAATGAATTCATCAGATATCATTGTTCAAGTCAGTTCAACATGGCAACGCCAATGTTCTGTCTGTGAGAACAAATTTACAAAATTTACAAAAACAAAAACAAAATTAATGATGTACAATTACAGTAACAATGTCACGTAATGTCATGTTTGTGTTCATGGCGTAACAACAGCGTGATGTCATCAGCATAGCATCTTATTCACCCATAGGCAGGGATTGAAGGTTAGGAGAACAGGTGAGTAGGAGTACGAAGTGAGCAGAACGTCGGCTAAAAGAAAAATCGATGTATTGCTGTGTGAATCTATGACACAGGTGTCAAACTCAGGCCTGGGGGCCAAATCTGGCCCACATTGTAATTATATTTGGCCCGCAAGATCATATCAAATATGTACTAGAGTTGGCAACCAGTATATAGCCCTTATATACTGGTAGGATTTGTAGTATTAGTGATACATGGCGGGTTTTCAAAGTGTGGGGCGGGCCCCCCTGAGGGGGCGTGGTGCAATGCTGAGGAGGGGCGCGTGTGACCCTGGAGAACATACTTTGTTTCCGCCGTACTACAATAAAGTGTAATTGCACATCCTTGTAAGTTCTCTATCTCTTATATCTCTTTTTTGTTTCTTTATGTTAACAAGGATACGATGTTATGCAGAGGTGTAACTATAACTAATTTATAGACAAATGCTGTGATTTATACTTGCGGCGGAGAGTGGGTTGTGCGAATTGTTTTCTTCTTGCTAGGGGGGGCGTAACAGAAAAATATTGGGAAGCACTGGTCTAAAACATTAAAATGATCTGGAAAGGCTACAGATAAAGGCAAATACCACTGAGGTGGGTTTTAATTCAGATATAGTTTTCATGTGTTAATAACATAAAGCTGTTGTAGCAGACATTTAATCAAGGGCAACATTAAAAGACAGGTAAGCTAGCAGTTGCTTGGGGCTACGGCCACTAGGGGGACTGGTCAAAAAACATTTTTTTTTGTTTCGGGCACTGATAAGTGGGCCCCAGTGATATCTTGCAAGGAGCCCCAAGAGACCCCAGGACCGCCGCTGCATTAGATATTTGGTGAAGGGGAAATGACATCACCCATGAGCCATTGAGGGTAAGGGTGAAAGTATGAACAAAGTGCTGCCTTGCTTCTGCCCTCATTAACATCCATCATTTATCACAGGTTATTCCAGACAGCCTTGTGTCCCAGATCTTCCAAAGGGAAATCCATGGTAATTCCAGGCCTAGTGGGATACACACACTCCTGTTAAGAGAGTACTGGGACTGCTCCCATTTGGAGGGACCCAGAAAAAATTCCCAGTTGTCCTGATCAGGCACAGATTACACCTCCCATTACAAAAGCCAAATACAAAGTGCCCTTAAAAAGATTTGGAAATTAACGATTTTTTATTTATAAATTTATATTTATATTTATGAATTTCATCGACAGAAGCTTAGAATCAAAGCTCGGACAATAGATGTTAAACTCTCACAGAACTATTCTAAAAATATCCATTTTGGCATCTGTTCCAAACCGGCAGAAGTTTTAGAATGAAGGCTCTGGGTCACAATTTACAATTCACAAAGGAGCTGCAGTTCAACCTGAACTTTCGTCTAAAAGTCCACACTCTCCAGACATCCACTCAGACACCCTGAGGGGAACGCGTATTTCCTTTATTGGCATCCATTATCTCATTCCTAAAGTCTCCAATCAGAGACTAACGACTGTTGGTGAAGGTCAGAACACAACAGCACTGATAATCAAAGGTTTGGCCTTTTGGCTTTTTAAGCCAAGAAGGTTAGAAATAAAAACAGGAAACTTGACGATGCCACAAAGATCTACTTGCAAAATCCAGCTTCTTTTCCACTTCCCTGGGAACAGGTTTAACTTCAGTCTGCTTTTCCTTAGACCGCAGCTCATAAGCATTCCTGGGAATGATGTACACTGGATTGTAGCAAAGACAAACGATCCATGGTGAATCAACAAGACTTAAATGGTCTCAACAGATTTAAGACTGTGTTATGTTTGTAGGGTTGTTAGAGACAACTTTCAACATTGGTCTACATTTAGGCCTAAAAAGCTATTTGGACATAAAAATTGTTTTCCATCAACAAAGAAAGGAGAGGAAGCCAAAGGAAACATCTGGAGGATCCCTTGGTGACACCGAGAATGTGGTGTAATTTCGAATTAATCACATTTTCAATCTTTCCTAATTGTATTAGCCGTAATGAGCTGCCTGCAGGATTGGTTAAGAGACGCGTTATCTCCAACAAGGCGTAGAGGCTCATTTAAAGGAGCTTAAAAACAAAATGGATGCTGGAGCTGCCATTAACGCAGCACGCGGACTAAACCCAGACAGAGACTTCTGGGATTTTTGATGGAAATGGTTTCAGCAGTCAGTGGGAAACTGAAAGGGAGAGCATGTTTAGAACACAGATGGGAATCAGCTGCGTAGATAAGAGGCTGCTTTATATATCCAAAAAAAAAAACAAATAGCAAACTAAAGTTTTGGAACCATTGCTATTGCAAAGTTGAGTTGGACAGTTTCTAATTTTGAATGCTTTTATATTAATGACTGTGCAAACATACAACTAATTCCCAGAGTCAATTAGTGACACAAACTTTTAAAGCAGTGGGCCACAGTAAAAATCTGGCATGACTGAATATCTATGGTTACCCCTAGTGGCCGGAGCCCCAAGCAACTGCCTAGCTTGCGCTTCTTTCAAGTGTCGTCCCTGAGTGGAACAGCTACTTAATATTATTGACACATCAGAAATTGTATCAGAAATAAAACAAACATCAGTGGTATTTGACTTTATCAGATCCTTTTAAATTTTAAAATATTAAAATTTTTGAAATATTATTTTTTTGCAGACCTACAAAAAACTTAATGTCTCTGCTATAACAAAGATCATGCATCACTAATACTACAAATCTTGCCAGTATGTGAGGCCTATATACTGGTGGGTCAACCCTAGTACATATTTGATATGATCTTGCGGGACAAATACAATTACATTGCGGGCCATATTTGGACCCCGGGCCAGAGTTTGACAACAAAGGCTAACACCTCCACCTAGGTGTTAATCACTCAATTTTGATGTTCCAAAGGGATTATTTTGTTGTTTTTCTTTTGCATAGGAGTCATAAAAGAAATTTGAAAATTTCAGTTTTAAGTAAATTTCTTCAAACAAAATGTGATGAGGACACAGGACAACAAACTTACTGACCGAGACCAGCTGTAAATCAACTATATATGTTTGCCACAATGTCTAATCACAGAGTTTTTCCATGGACTATGGAGGATTGAAACATTAAAAAACCCACAGAGTTGCACAAAGCCTCCATGGCTGGTGCTAAATAAAGGAAAGCTGTAAATCTCACTTTAAAGTCAGTTTTTTACCGTTTTACTATGAAGCGAATTCCGTGGCGCTCATCTAGGATCCGTTTGAGCTTGGGAACGCCGTAAGTGCAGGGCCTTTTGAAGGGGATCTGGTCGGGGATTCCAATGATCTCCACGGCCCCAGGGTCACAGGCTATTTTGCGGTAAGGAACAGGCACCATGTGATCCAGACCCAGGGCCTCAGCTGCAGCAGAGGAAAAACAAGTAGACAGAAAGATTTAAAACTAAGGGTAATAACGGAATAAAAACTTTCTCAGGTTTTACGGAGTGAGAGTGAATGTGTGTGTGTGTGTGTGTGTGTGTGCACCCCTCACCATATCTGCTGTTAAATAAAATCTGCACACACTCTCTCAGCGTGTTGATGTCTTCTGTTTCCCGAATGAATGAGTCCCATTTTTCTGTAGGACAAAACAAAAACAACCAAAGAAAACAGTGATTGTTTTGTAGCTTAAAATATTCAACAGCGCCTCCCTCCAGTGCACAACTAAAGAAGCTGAAATTAATCATCTCCATGCTTTCAAAGTCAACTTAGAAATGACTTGAATCTTCTTAAGAGATTAATGTTTGCAGCTGAGGAGCTTAGACCTCAATGGTTAAGAGTAAGTGACATCGCGGCTTCATCAGTAAACAAAGCTCAGCAACTAGAGGAGGATTAGAAACAAGACAAGTAGAAAAAATGTGTTTCTTTAAGTAAATTATACAAACTTTATCTAAACAATAAGCAAGACTTTTATACTATTAGCCAGAAGAGAAAGATTGGTTGCTTAAATAAAACCATAAACCTTTCCTAAAAGGTTAAAGTTAAGCTTAAGGTTAGCTAGAAGAACACATTACAGGAAGTGAAAAACCCAACTTTAGAGACAAAGATTCTTTCAAGACAAATTTCAGAGAAATCCAATCAATCTTTTCCTTTACCTGATTTTTCATGGACAATGGAGAAGAGCAGCCTCTTGGAGATGTGGACACCAGGAGGACTCTGACCCTGCTCACCACCAGGTAGTCTCGACATCTCATCTATGAAAAAAAAAAAATCAAGTTTTTCCACTTGTATGTATCTGCAATATTTAGACAAATGCAGAAGCCTTTTATTTTATAAATAAAGGATATAATAAATGCTAAATGCGAGTTGACTAATTCTGATATTTCACTGGATGGTTACGACTCTGCTGTGGATACACTGGAGCTAAAAGTAAATTTTCGTGTTCTGAAATATTTTCCTACCTATAAAATCTTCCTACCCGAATTAACTGTGCATCACACCACAAGTGCACACAGCCTATAATTTTCTGCTACCAGACCGGAATCAAAAGTTAGAATCTTGTATCAATGACTCTGCGTCATTTTAAGTTTATTGTTGTTGTCTTCACTGAGAAATTATTTCCTAATCAAATATAGTTGCATTATTGATGATGGAATCCTAGCCATTCTATTGGTCAGTTCTTTTGTTTATATGGGTATGGATCAAGTGGAAGTAATAGCCAGATGGGGCCAAAAGGAAACATTATCTCTCTGCGGTCTGGCTCCAATTCACCCACGGTCCAATACCGGTCCCCAGCCCGGGGGTTGGACAACTGGACTACGTTACTTGTGTACTGCAACAATAAGCAGCTGTTGAATCTGTAGCCATAACACATTCAGTGAAACAAGCCCTTTATCCCTTTTTTCAGGAACAGGAACCAGGTTTTTTGTCTCCCAGTCTGAGACCTACCGCTGTTGGTGCACTCCTTGGCAGACAGGGTCTTGTCTCCACCTGTGGTCCAGTTGGCCAGTCTGTCCATGCCCAGGTTGAGCAGCGACAGGGGTTTGAAGTCTAGCTT